>JAPMOQ010061697.1:906097-947640 GCA_026543055.1 Argiope trifasciata | reverse complement strand
GTTAAACATTTTTATAACAAAATTATTTGTATGAAAGGAATCAAGTAGAGGAATAAAAATTAAAAACTGGCATTGTTCAAACTAAACTAACACAGTAGATTGTACTTCAGTCAAATTATTTTTAAACAAATTTTTGATAAATTTAAATGAAATATAACGTCTAAAAGAAATAATTACCATGATGATGATCAAAGTGACCTGAAAAGACAAAAACAAATAAATTTTTACTGTTCTTTCCGATGTCTGAAGATAAATTTACAATAGTAATCGAATAAAATTATATTACCGTGATGATGGTCATCTAAATAAACACAATGAATGATATATTACAATTTAAATTCAAATTAAAAAATTCAAGTCAAATATTACGAATAAAGTAATATATTACCGTGATGATGATCGAAGTGATCTGAAAAGACAAAATTAATTTATTCATAAATGTGTTTTCTTACGTTTCAAGAAACTTACTAAACTAATAAAATAAAAAATATATTACCATGGTGGTGGTCATCTAAACAAAATAATGTTTTCCAAATGTCATAACATCGCAAGTTAAACATTTTTATAACAAAATTATTTGTATGAATTGAAAATTTATTTGTATGAAATAATTAATTAGATTAATAAATAATAAAAACTAACATTGTTCAAACTAAACTAACACAGTATATCATATTTCAGTCAAATTATTTTTACGCAAATTTTTGATAAATTTAAATAAAATATGAAGTCTAAAAGAAATAATTACTATGATGATGATCAAAGTGACCTGAAAAGACAAAAACAAATATTTTTTTTTATTTTTCTTTCCGATGTCTAAAGATAAATTTACAATAGTAATCGAATAAAATCATATTACCATGATGATGGTCATCTATACAAATACAATGAAATAATGTTTTTAAAAATGATATGTTACAATATAAATTTAAGTAAAATAAATTCAAGTCAAATATTACGCATAAAGTAATATATTACCATAATGATGATCAAAGTGACCTGAAAAGACAAAAGCAAATTAATTTTTATTGTTCTTTCCTACGTCTAAAAATTAATTTAATATAGTAATCGAATAAAATTATATTACCGTGATGATGATCATCTAAACAAATGCAATGAAGTAGAAGGTTTTAATTATATATTAAAATTTAAATTCAAGTAAAATAAAGTGTAATATTACGCTCAAAAGTATTATATTACCCTGATGATGATCGAAGTGACCTGAAAAGAAGAAATGAAGTAAATCATTAATTTTTTTCTTATGTTTCAGGAAATTTACCATACTAGTAAAATAAAAATATATTACCGTGGTGATGGTCATCTAAACAAAATAATGA
Organism: Argiope trifasciata; assembly: GCA_026543055.1. Classification (NCBI taxonomy): domain Eukaryota; kingdom Metazoa; phylum Arthropoda; class Arachnida; order Araneae; family Araneidae; genus Argiope; species Argiope trifasciata. Next base: position 946,303 of record JAPMOQ010061697.1, on the reverse strand, counting down.
AGAAAACATGTTTGAAAAATAATACATCGTGATAAGATAAAAAGAATATAGTCAGAAATAAAAAATATGAATAAATAATGAATCCTGTCTGTAGTGTTTTTCATCTACAATATTAATTATACTCATCCAAATAGATTTACATACATATACATATTTAAATAAAATATCACGTTTAAAAAGGCCTTATCATGATAGCAAACACAAACAATGCTTAACAAATGAATGTGTGTTAAAGTTTAATTATTCAATATTAGGAAAATTACTGAGAGGATCATTATCCTCTAACTTTTCGTACTTACTTTCTACTAGAGATTTTAGCCCCTTTACTCAGTATACAATTATTAATCTTATGCAATAAATCTCAAATCATGAGTGCTCAGTGTTTCATTTTCAGAATCCCACATAAGACAGCTGTGTACTTCGTAGTAAAGTAAAGAAACCAATATTTGCTTATTAAATATATGACTGACAATCACTATATATCTTTGACTCGAATTTATAAAGAATCTAGAGTTCTATAGTTGGAGATTCATGGGATTTATGCTACAAATCCACTAATACCACGTAACTAATTATTTATTTCGTATGTCCTTTTTACCGACCGTTTGAAATCAAAATTCTATATAGAACTACGGTTGTAATCACAAAATCCTATAATACATTTTTATTTAATTTATTACATTTATATGCCTGCGAAAATGCACCTCTTGTTCACCTCTTTAACAAATTTGATAAAATAATATTAAAAATCTTCATTTTAGGCGGTAAACCCGTGAATCATTCATTCATTTACTTAAATTTTATGTATTATAATTTCATTTTTAGCTCTCAAAAATACAAACGACGATCAGCATTTTGCCGGATTTGATTTAAAATTCAATACTGATCAATTTAGATGCTAAGCTAAGGACGAAGTTTAAACGATTTAGTTCGTACTTTTTGTAGCTATTATTTTCAATCGTATAAAAACAGAAGAACAGATAAATTTCTTCTGAATAGATTTGAATTGAAATCGAAAAACTTTGAAAACAGTTCCACTTCCAAATTTTACTTAATTATTTAAAATCAGCTTAGAGTTAAGTTAGATATTAAAGGCACAAATATATTTACCATGATGACCGTAGTGACCTGCAAAGCCAATATGAATTAAATTATTACTCTTCATTGCATTTCTTTTGTTTAAATATTAATTTATAATAATAATTAAAAAATATATACCGTGATGATGGTCATCTGAAGAAGAAATTTGGAACAAACTTTTAATAACTGCGTTACTTTTTAAAATAAATTCATAATTATTTTTAAAGTTTCATCTTATGTTTAGAGATAAATTCCAAAATGAACAAAACAAAAATATATTACCATGGTGGTGGCCATCTAAAAAACCAAAATGAAACAATTTATTACTAGAAATATTTTCTGGGCAAAAATTGATAATAAGAGATAAAACCGTACTTTTTATCATTTATAAAGGATTATGCTTCAGTCTCATGTTCTCATGAATTTTCCAAAATTTAGATTTAAATTAAATGCTATATTAAAACAGAAATGTATTTACCGTGGCATCACATTACCAAATATATCCCAAAATGTTCATTATATTCACAAACAAGTATAAATTGGCAATTATATAAAATTTTATAAATGTGATGGTGACTATCAAAATAAATAGAAATGAAACATTTTTTCGAATGATTCGAATTAACATAAATAAAATGTTTTATATTTGACATAGATTAAAGGTAAAATATGAAATAAAAAGTCTACATCTTTTTCAATGAAAATCTTTTGACCTTAATAGATTATATTGGTATAAATACATAATATCCAATAACATTAATTTTTTTAAAATCATGTGTCATCTTTTGAGTGAATGGTTAAATCACTAAGTTTTGCTAACTGATATTCATATAAAATTTTTATAAATAAAATATTTAATATCATGGAAATTTAATATGAATAATATATTTAGATATTTCACATTTGGAATCAAAACGTAAGGTCAATGCTGTAATGCAAGAAACATTAATGTAATACCAGTCATTTAAGCAAATAAAATAATGTATAGACTAAGATAGTTCACTGAAATAAATACTATTTAATGTTTTTTTAACTAAATAAAATCTATGATATAAGAGGAAATGTTATAGTGAATCAATTACTAAATATTATGTTCAAAATAAACATACAAATATGGCTTATGTTGATAGATAAATTACAATAGAAAAATGAGAACATTTTTGTCATGATAACAATAACCTGAAAAAAAAACTTAAAACTTACTCATAACTATGATTAAATAGTTTTTAAATACGGCTTATTTTTGCTTTGCAATTAATATAAACCAACAAAAAAATTATTTCTAACTATGGCATGGATCAACAAAATAATCACACTACATCAGTTTGTTGGTAAAAAGAATCACCTAATACAATAAAATAGGATGGATTATTATTAAAATTACAATACAGATTAAAAAGCTAAAAAAATTTTACAGTGAAACGAAAACAATGTGAATCATCAAAATAAAAACCATGATACAATTATTAGTAAAATTATACGCACTATACATACAAAAGAATGATAAAACTGAAATTGAGGTATTAAATCTTTTAAATAATATAAAATACAACGCTATGTTAAAGATAATTGAAACAAAAAATTACATTTGAAACTTTAATTCTGAAATAATTTTTAGAGTCACATCGAAAATCAGTATATATTTACGTAGATATAAATTACTAAGGTGATCGTAATAACCATAAAATGGTTGGCAATGAAAGTGTAAATTAATTTCTCTTTAATTTTTAGAGTTAAATATGACACAATTAACAATCAAAACTATATTACCATGATGGTGGTCATCTAAACAAGGAAAACAGCACTAATTTTTAACAAAATTATTCAATTTTATGGTAAAAATTATTTATGGTTTACCATATATTTGTGATAAAAAGCAAATATACGAGTTTTTAAAAATATTTTCACAGCTTTCTGTTATAATTCGTTTAATATAATTATTATCAATAAATTACCAAAAAGTGGATAAGCACCATCTCGGCTTAAGGATGATTATAGATGATAGGATATAAGGGCTATACGTTCAGTGCACAACATATAACATGCACTGAAATAGTCTATATATATTGTAAAAATATTTTAGATAATGATGAGAACAAGCTTTCGATCTTGTAAAAAGTTAAAATATTTTTTATTTATGTAAAAAAAAATTTTATTAATTTTGGTTTACAGTTTTTATAACTAGAATTGAAGAATTATGATATTTTATTTAATGACTATATTGTGGCAATTTAGATCATCTTTACTTCCAGAGACGCAATGATTATAATTCTGTTTGGTTATCTTTCAAAATTTTAGTCTCAATATATTAAAACAGTTTCCTTATTTCTACTATAATTGTAAATTTAAGAAAGGACGGGTGATCCAACAAGTGAATTATCCAGCTTCAATGTTTTTACATCTTATTTTAGGTAAGTTTGGTCATCATGGATAATAATTTGGTTCACTGAGCATGGAGCAATCTGTCATGGATATATGCATTTCTCCTTTCTGCCGGACACGTTTAGATTAGTGTAGCATTTATAAAATTGACACTTGTTGCCCGTCTACTATTCTGAAATGTATTTTAGTTTGGGTCAAGATTAAAGTGGCTTTTAACTTAAATAAATCTTTATTAACTTTGGTATGATTACTAAAATTGGGCGTTCAATATCATCACTGAAAATTTAAAAAAAAATTCTTTTTGTTCCAAAATGCGAAATACAAGTCGAGCATATATTTCTGTTCATGATCTCAATCGTCAGTACAGATGTTTTCAGATATTATAGATGAAGCGCATTCCTAATTTATAGAGATATCAAGACAATGTATCACTAGGAAGCAAGAAGTTTTAAGATCCTTCATAATCAAAGAATGTTCTGGTTAGACAGTGCTACGATATACTCTTTTTATTTGATTTTGTAATAAAACATTTTTATAACTGGATAAAATTTAATGATAATAATCTATCAGTAATAATTGTCCATGAGTTGGTTCTCTACTAGCCAAATCTTCCTTATAGCTATTACATTTGATGCATATACTGTATTGCATTTGATGCATATATATATTCTGGAATATGGAATGTTCAATTCGGAGCGATTTTTTTTGTATGATCTTACTTAGAATTTTCGTTCATTAAAAATTAAGCTTAATTTTGAGGGGTTTTTTGTAATAAATTTTATGGAATTTTAACTTTTTCTTTAGAGGTGTTTACACAACATTTTAACCATTTCAGTTTCAACATATGCAATTTCCCCTCTATCAGGTATCCTTTATTGAGTGTTTTTTCCGTAGTTTCTCATTTATATTGCAAACGTGAAACTCGGACAGTTATTACAACAAATACATATATTCCCCAGCAGATTTTCTCCAACTAATGAGCAGTAAGAAAGAAGGATTCTGATAAATAATTGTGAAATTCACAAGGAGTAAAAAGTGATTTTAAAAATTCGCCAGATGAATCGGACTATTTCATTTATACTAGCTTTCCTTGTCATGGAACTCGTTTCTATTTGGAGCGTTCATGTATTAGGTTGTTCGGAAAGTAATTTCGTTTTCTCCTGACAAAGGATTTAATTGCATTTTTCGCACCCAATTTCATACTTAAACCGCAAAATCATTTTATGTTTTAAGAGTTGATATAGCAAGACTTGAGTGTGAAAAAGTGCAGCTGATTCTTCGCAGTAGTTTTTGGATGGTGCCCTTTTAAATATGGAGAGCAATAAACAGCATTTTCGTCATTTTTTTCTTTTTTGCTATAAAGGGTAAAAATTCTGTTCAAGCCAGAAATAAATTAGTCAATATGTGTGGAGAAGATGTGTTAACAGTACATCAGTACCAGAACTGATTTGCAAAATTTTTCCTTCAAATGAGGAGGCCAAAAACCACCTCGATCAGTTTTTTTTACAGCAAAGACCAAAACTTTTATGAGCGTGTAATCATGTTACTACCAAAAGGTATTAGACCAGAATGGCAATTTTATAATTTAATAAATAATTTATTCATTCAACGAAAATTTCTTTTCATTTTGACACAAAAATACGAAAGGACATTCCGAACGACCCAATATATGAAGAACACAACGTATGTAAAATTATTAAATTATCATAATTTAAATACCGGATGATTTGATATTTCTGAACATAAAATTGGATCGATGCGATTTAAAAGAAAATAAATATAACCCATATTTCTAGCTAACTAGTGGCAAGTAAAAATAAAATCGTAATAATGATCATTTATACAAAGATTGATTTTCAAGCATTGATCACAAAAATAAATATTAATCTCAGATAATAAAATCTCAAATTTAAAAAAAGTATATTTCCACCATGATCAAAGCTCCCTGAAAATCATGGCTAGTTAAAATTTAACTCAGATAGCTATTTCTTATGTTTAAAGATATATTTTTAATAATAATATAAAGATACATTACCATGATGGTGGTCATCTAAGCATTCACAATGATCAATTTATTTTTAAGAGAATATTTTTTTATGATTAATAAAACATTCCTTGCATTAAGAAAAAATTAATGATAAAAATTAGAAAATAACTGTAGCCACATAAAAACTTATATCCAAATAACTGCTCATGATCACAATCAAAAAATATTAAAATAATAACATAAGATAATGATGATCGATAAGGAAAATTTATTAACTTTTTACGTTAAAGCTGTCTTATAAACTTAATTTACAAATATAATTAAATAATATATTACCATGGTGGTGGTCATCTAAACAAATATAATATAAAATTATTAATAATTTATTAAAACATAATAAAAAATCCGTATATTTTATTCTTAATCTTATACTATTTTTCTGTTGTAAAATCTACGATAATAAATAATAAAAGTACTGTTCTTAATGAACTTGAAAAGGATTGAATTTGAATATTTTTCTCTCAAATAATTTCAAATTTTAGATTTAATTAATAAAAAATACTATAACAATTATCAAAGTGATCAATATGTATAGTGAAATAAATGTTACGTCTTCATTACGCTTAGAAATAAATTAACAATATTATAAAAGCAATATATATTACCATGATGGTGGTCTCCTAAAAAGAATATCAGTTCATAGATAAAATTATAATCAATAAGACATACATTTCTTAGAAATATTTAATGATAAAATAAAAATTTAGATAATCGTAGTAATGTATCATCTGAACAAAGAATACATTATTTCAAAATATATAAATCTGAAATAAATAAAATCTTTTATATATGTAAAAGTCTTAAGCATTTAGAAGTAACTTGACACTGATAGGAAAATAAACAACGTAGTTAAAAATTCAGTAAATAATTTCAACCAATCCGTAATGTCAACATATACATGTTATATATCGCAGAATAAAAATAACTTATGTGATAATCGAAAAGACGTACAGGGTACAAGGAATTAAATTTTTATTTATCAAAATTTTGTTTATTTTTAAAATAAATTAAAAATATATAATAATATAATGGAGGTTTTCTAAGAAAAAAAATTAAAATTTCTTAGTACAAGCCTTATGCTTGTATAAAGAATAAAATTATTATAAGATAAAAAAAACAATACAAAAATATGAAGAAAATTATTAATGTGACAGTCACGTATTACAAAATTATCGTAGTGACTAGAGAGGCTTATTTCAAAATAATAACATATACAAAGAATTAAACAAATTATTATCTTTTATTAATGTAAAAATGCATTACCGTGATGATGGAAATGACCTGAAAACCATAAATAATTCATATTTATATTTGTGTTCTTAAGTTTGAAAAATATAATAATATTATATATGTGACGATGGTCAAATAAATATAATGGAGTAATTTGGCAGTAATAAATATAGTTTATTTTGAAAAGTAATTTTTATTAATTAAGCATATTTTAAAATTTAAAAAATGAAAGCCTCAATATTGAAAGCCTATAATTGTCGGAATTATAGTTTGTTACAAAGAAAATGTGTCAAATTATAATTCCGAAATAATCATCCCTGTTTGAGTTTGAATAACTTTGTTCTGTTTAGTAGTAGTATTAATCATAATGATCGAAGTGACTTTAAAAAGTATAATGAATTTGTACTTAAGATATTTTCATACGTTTAAAAATAAATTGACAAATAAAATTTAAAAAAATAATTACCGTGATGATGGTCATCTGAAAAAATGTCATAAAATGATTATTATAAAAATATAAAAGTTATGTTAGTATGACTTTTATTTAATGAGCCGAAAATTTCAGCATAAAAATAAATAGCAAAAGCTACAATGCAGATGATCGATGCAAAGATTAAATTCCATCAATAATTATTAAATAATGGCTTGTATTTAATTTAAAACAAAATATTAGAATAAAATAAATATATATCACCAAGGTTTTTGAATAACCCTCTACATTTTAAGCAATGAAACTGTTACAATTATAATTTTTATGTCTAATGTTTTATTTTCAATATAATATAAATATATGTAGTATAATGGTACAAAAATCATTTAAATAAACATACTGAAACATTTTATAGTTAAAAGTATAAAAAACTTCATTATAAGCAATTTTTAATTTGTAACGTAAGAATTAAAGGTAAGAATAAAAAACAGTTGTGGTATTCATCAATTAAACAAGGGTGGCATTTTTTTATTCTCAAATAATATCTGATATTTAAATAAAATATTAATTATAACCCAAACACCTTAATATGATCATCAAAGTGTTGTAAAAATGCCATTTAAATTGCATTTTTACAGTTTAAAGTTTTTTTTACATTAAAAAAAATTCGTAATCCAAAATTTAAAGAAATAAAAGGAAACAATTTTATAGAGAAAAAGTATTTTTCATTACAATAATAATTTTCTATAGTCACTCCATACTCAAAAGTATGATAGACAAAATCTGATATTAATGAGCTAAGCATGAATTACATTTAATAAATTTAGTTGTATTTAACTATAAAAAATATATTTAAGCAAAAAATAATGCAATGTTGATCAAAATGACCTGAAAAGGCTGACATATTAAATTAAACCACAAGTGTTAAATTTTTCTTTATTTCTGAAGATAAATTTGAAACAATAAATATATCTTACCGTAGTGGTGATCATCTAAACAGAAATAATATAACATTTTATATTTAAAAGGTTACAATTAATCAATATAAATAAATTCTTATATTAAAATAAAATTAATGATAAAATTTAAGAAATGAACTTACCGTAATGATGGTGACCTAAAGATTAATTATGTTTAAAACAATTATTTAAAAATAACATCGCATACTTGAATATTAATTTTGAATTAAAACTTATTAGCGGGATAATCTAAATGTCCCGAGAAAGCATAATAAATAAAAAGCTAAGTTTTAAAGATTTTTCAAAGATAATTTACAGTATTAATGAAAAAATAATGAAATAAAAGTATCACAACATAGTTACGGTAATTTAAATAATCATATGAAAATAATTATTGGTGTTGGCATATAGCTTATTATCATGAATAAAAGAGTTTTGACTTCAATAAAATTTAATGATAAGCAAAGCGAAAAAAAGGTTATATTTCTAATATAAAAAATCAAGTTTCAATTTGTTAGTATCAAATAACTTCCTATGTTCGATCTTATATAAAATATTACTTTAATGTAATAAAATGTTAAGGTAGATATCAAAGTGATTCAAAAAGGCACAATTATTTATGTTTAAATCCCTTTTTCAGGATTAAGAAAAATATACAAATTGAGTAAAATAAATATATATTAAGAAGATGATAAGATCAACCTGGAAATTCATAATGAATTAAAGTAATAAAAGAAACTGCATTTAAAAATACTTATTTTTAAATAGAAATTTTAAATTTTTATGGTTATTGAAATAAATGTAATCAAATATTTAATTTTTAAAAGGTTACAGCATTTTATTATAAATAATTCAATTTTATAAATTCAAAGTTAAAAATAGAGAATTAAAAACCTGGTATTGATAATATAACCTAAGATAAATTCATGACTATTAAATTAATAAATTTTTTATATTGATATTTGAATAAAATAATGCTCATCTAACAGTCATTCGTTAATTACAAAAGATTATAGTTAAATAAATATTAAATTATAATTTGGGCATCGTTATTTTGTAAAAAGGCATTAAAAAATTTTTAATAAAACCGCTTTCGTCAGTAAATTTAAATGTGAGCACACTTTTTTGATCAACTAATATCAAGACTGCATTCAGGTTATCTTCAATTACTGCCCTATAATTCGACTGTCACATTGACACAGCGTCAGTAATCCTAGCTTTTAGTAAATAAATATCTTCAAAACCGTTGCAAATACCTTATCGTATATCCCCAAAACTGGGCAGTAAAAGTAAATTAATAGAGTACATTGAACAGTAAATGACAAATAATTCGTAATAATTATTATAGATTAATTATGATTAAACAATTATTTTTATATCATAGAGTATGAATTTTTATAATTGATACTCTTTTAAAATATGTCAAGTAAAAATAGGAAATAAAATCCAAAAAAGCTATATAAACAAGAATTAATCTTCAAAATGTTGATCGAACATAATTTCTAATATTTAGGCTTTAATAAAATATTTGATTACCGTGGTGATCGAAGTGGCCTGAAAAGGAAGCATTAATTCAATTTTTACTTCTAAAGGTCATTTTAAGTTTAAACAACATTCTTATAGTAATAAAAAAAATTTACTATGATGATGGTCACCTAAATAAAGATATTAAAAGTTATAATTTATAACCTTAATTTAATTAAGGTTATAATTTATTATTGGAAATAAAATGTATATTTTAAAGATGTTATGGTTAAAATAAATAAATACCATACCATGATCATCACCTAGAGTAAGATTACATTAAAAAATACTATTTACAAATAGTTTAGCATACAGAAAATAAAACAGAGTACAACATAAATAAAACAAAGTGCAACATATTGTTATTCGGAAATCAAAAATAATAGTTGAAAGTTTAAATTCAGAACACTTACAAAGGTTCAATGTAAACCCTTAAGGAAATACGAATGTTATCGAAGCGCTACGATATCTTATCTCATAGATTTTTTTCTGCATATCTGTGGGAACTTAGAATGGATTCGGATACGAGTGTCTGAAAATATTTTATTTCTTTTTCTTGCAGGGTCATATCAAATTGCAGATATTTACTCTCCCGTTACTATCGTTTCACCTTGATATCGTTTTCTTACAAAGAACACTTAATAACATAGCTGATTTAAACTTTCAAATGCTTTTTATAATTACCCATGAACAGTAATGTTTTACATTTTGTTTTGTTTTAATAACCTTGAAGATTTGGGATACTTGTTTATCAATCTTGTAATTCGATTTAAATGAAATACTAGTTTAAAGAAAAACCTAATTAACAATAATGATCCAATTGTCTTGAAAATATAAAACATCCAATACTTCCTGTTAAAAAACTCGTTTTTAATTTTAAATATTTGTAATAATAAAATGAAAATGTAATATTGTAGTTATTGTTACTTAAACAAGCATATTGACACATTAAGTAAGTAGAGATATAATTCATCTTCAAGAATAAAGGTTTTTCTAGTTCGAAAAATTTCCGTAATGAGAATCAAAATGAAATGGATGGTTATTCGTTATATAAATAAAGATTAAAATACGATTTATTATTCTAAAATAATTTCTTCATTAATTGAAAAAAACTCCTTATTAAAATGAATATATGTTCCCCGATGAAAGTGACCTGAAAAGGCATAATGAATTTAATTTTTACTAATAAAGTTCTTTCTTGACCTTAATGAAAAATTTTAAATAGTAAAAAAGTTAAAATATATCAATATGATGATCTAAGTTCGCTTGATAAGACGCAATGAATTAAATAAATACTTTTTTTAAATTTTCTAATCTTTAAATATAAATTTTAAATATATTGAGGTATTTGACTGAGTTGGGAGAAAAAAAATTTTAAATGTTGCAAAATTCTTAATGTTTATAATTGAACCTTTATTAATTTTAATACTTTTATGCAATATTACTTTTTCATATATTATTTATTTTACATTTATTTATTCCAAATTTGCTACATTATTTTTAAGTCATGAAATTCGAATTTTTGCTTTCTTATTTGAAATAAACACATACTACTTTAGTAGTGGTCATCTAAGCAAATTGAAATTCATTACCATGGTGGTAGTTTAATAAACAGAGATTATGAAACAATTCATTGTAAATATTTAAACTTATTATAAAAAATTATCTATTTTTGTTGTGTCAGTATATTAATAAAGAAGAAAGTGGAGTTATTCATCGTTGAAACAGAGGCTAAATTTCAATTATTTAATTTCAAATGATTATATTGAGGTAGAAATAAAACATTACTTTAAAGTAAATTATTATTATGATAATCGAACTTATCTGAAAAGAATATAGAACGATATATTCTTTTCTAATACTAACGATAAGACAATTTTCTAATAAAACGATAAGAATATGTTTACACACGCACACAATATTATATTATCTATTTATATGTATTTCACTCTATTCTCAAAAATTTCTAATATATATAATTAAATTCAATATCATTTTAAGGAAATATTACCAAAATGATCATAGAAGCCTGAAAAAGGAAAAGATTTTAGGAATAAAAGGTCTTTTTCAAGTTTAATCATAATCACAGTAGTTAAACAATCAATATATACTATCACCTAAAGAAAAAAAATTATGGGAAAAATAAAAATAACAGTTAAAAAAAGATTTTGTATAGTTAGGACCCAATTTATTATTCTTAAATAATATCGCATGCTTATATTTTAATAAAGTATTGCTTAAAAGTAATAAAATATTACCATGGTGATCAAAGTGACCTGAAAAAGCATAAGAATTAAAGGATTATATTTATATTTAATTATCTTAAAAGATAAATTTAGAAATGAAATAAATATATTTTAAGTGGTGGTCGTCATCTAAGTAAACGTGATCAAATAACATAGTTTTCTCCGTTTATTCATTTTCACTATAATTAAAAAAATTTTAAAGGAAGACAAACTTTGACAATAAAAATAAAGGAAAAGACCCAGAACTTGATTTTAAAAATAAGAATAAATTACAACTTTTTAATTTGAACATTGCGGATTTAGAAGCATTTTTAAATTTTAAAAATAACTGTAACAAAAGGAAATCACGGGGTGGAAAATTGAGTTTAAGATGAGAATTAGCATAATGGTAACATGCCTTTAGAGTATTCGTTCCTTAAAATATAAAAGTTACAGCTAGTATTTCCCGACAATTTTAAGCAAATAGTCTTGAAACTTTCCCTCAAGCTTATGTACTAATAAAGCTTTACCGTTACCGAGCGTTTCAGTAGCTCAGTAGCGCTGTCTTAACATTCATGATATCTTCTGAACTAGGGTTTTTTTGATGAATTTTAATAAATATAAAAACTTATTTACAAACAGTTTTAATGGATATGTTTTTGCTTTTTTTAATGCAAAAATAAAGGTTCAATTTTCTAATTCTTGCATTCTAATTTTTATAATGAAAATTATAAATTTATACAGGTTTCTTTAAAAACAAAATTACAAATTTAACTTAATAATTTAAAGACATAAAAATGTCTTTAAATTATTAATTTAATTTCTGTATGTTTAATTAATTAGTTTTAATTAATTGTTTAATTAATTTTAATTTTTGTATGTTTAATTGATTGAAATACCTGCTAATTAAAATGTTAACGGGTATTGCATGTAAAGATTTTGTTTCTTAATACGTAAGTTGCAATTTAATTTAATTTTTAAGAAGAAATAATTATATGCAGTAGTACGGTAGCTTTAATTTTAGTTATAATTTAATTTTTAAGGTTAATTATGAACATGAAATTTGTAAATATAATTTTCATGATAAAAAATATCAAAATTTTAAATTTCTGAATTTTAATAATGAAAAACAATTTGTTATGACTCAACGTTGCTGCATTTTTAATCAGAAATCAAAGAGAGCAGTTGAAATTAATAAAATAATATCAAAAAATGTTTTCAGATATTCAATATTAGAAAATAAAAAAAAATTCAATATAGAAAAAAAAAGAGAAAGCTGTGTTAAATTGTGTAGAGCAAAAGCAGATGGCTCAAAACTTTCAATAACAACATGATAAAGTATATTTTGTACTTTGTTCCATTTTTTTACAGGAAGGCACAGACTTTTTGAAAGCAAATGAAATATTTTTCCAATCAATTCCTTTAAGATTTATGAAGTATATAATCATTATTTATCGATTATTCAAAGTGTCGGAATATTTCTATCTTGTTTCAAACTTTTTCACAAGTATTACCACCCTGATTCTTATATGTAACATAAAATTATTGACATACCTTTATAAGATTAATTAAAGTTAATATTTATCAAATTTAAATTCTAATTATTTTTCCAGATTAAAAATATAATTAATATTCCTTAATTGAAAGAATATTCCTTTTTGCACTATAAAAGAGTTGCTATTTAAAATTTTCTGTAAGTGATTAAGTAATTTAAATAATTTAAACACATTTTTTAAGAAAGAAGCTTTTATATTTTTTAATTGTTTCTCTTTTAAAAATTAAATATATTTCTGGTATTAAATAAATACATTTTTATTTTTCCATACGAAAATGAATAAACTATTTATGGAATTTCTATTTAAATTGTCAAATTAATTTAAGTAATTTTCATTATTTAAAAAATTTATATTTTTTTTTATTATTCATCTTCTAAAAATGAAATTATAATCCAAGAATTAGAAGAATAAAAAGATTTGTTTTTGCATTAAAAAATGAAGAATATATTAATCAAAACAATTTGTGAACTGTTAAATTAGTTTAATATCATTTTAAAACAAATAAAAGAAGGAACACTAGTCCAGGCTTCAACCCAGCTCTCAGAAATGCTAAGCTATTGTCTTATCCACTTCGTTTCAGCATTTTAATGAAGAAACACTTTAAAAGACACACTACCACCATACTAAAACAAATCTGAAACTAAATTCACAACCCAGTGGCCTCTCTTTGTTAGATTTAAATAAAAAAAAATGTATTAAATAATGTAATAATATATTTTCATGGTGGTAAAACAACCTAAAATTGTCTAATGAAATGATATTTTAATCTTAAAAATTCTACTTAAGTTAAAAAGCAAACATGTAATAAAATAAGAAAAATACATTACCATGATGGTGGTCGTCTAAATAAAAAAAGAAAAAAAACTTATTAGTTACAACAGTTATTAAGATAAAAACTTCTTTACATTTGATATTAATGATTTATTTTAACTCAATAATAATAAAAAAAAAAACATTAACCATGATGGTGATCATCTACAGAAGAAATTAAAGATTTCAGTTTTCTGACGCTAAAACGTACTATAAATAAAACTCTTTTGGACCGAAAAATAACGACAAAAATAATTACTGACACTTACAGTAGTGATGTCCTTCTAAATATTTTTGCGTTTCAAAGATTTATATGTAAAAATTCTGCTTTTATTTAAATTAAATATTACTTTGAATTAAAGAAACATATTTCTATAATAGTCAAAAAAATTATAAAATAGCAAAAGGCTATACATCTATAATTTTAAATATGTTTCTTACGTTTGAAAATTATCAATAATTACAAAATAAAAATATATAATGATGCAATCAGGATAATTTTAATATTTAACAAAAAATTTATTGGTTAAGGAATAGAGCATTCCTTTAAAATTCCTTTCTGATAAAAATGTTAGAAACAAAGCGTATAACCAAAGGTATAATTTAAATAAAAATTTGAAATTTATTAATCTCAAATTATTTCCTATGCTTTATTTAAAATAATATAAATTTAATTTTTTGAATTAAAGTATGTATATTAACATGATGATCAAAGAGACCTGAAAAGAAGAATGAAATAATTTTTCACTTATAAACCTGAACAAAATTTTAGATTAAAAATAAAATAAAGATTATTTCTTATATAAATAGTTATAATGAAGCAATTTTAACGCAAACAGAAAAATTTTATCATTGCGATAAATATTTTTATAAGGCTTATTGGAAGAAAAACTCATGGTCTTCATCATATAAACAAGGATTAAATATTAATCTGGTATTCTTGAATAATATCTTAAATTTGGATTTAAATAAAATAACATATGAAAATAATAGTGCATTACCATGGCTATGGAAATGGTCTCAAATGAATAAAAATAAAATATTTTATTCTTAAAATTTTCTTATTTATTATTTTTTGTTTTATTTTTATAGATTAAATTTACGAATTGACAGATGATCATAATGAAATTAGTAACGTTGGATTCAAATGTCACCCGTAATGACTTTTTATATCTTTTTAGATAATTTTATAATTAAAATCGTACCATAATGCTGGCCATCTATGCAAACGAAATCCGCTTATTTACAAAATTTTATTAACATTTATTATAAAAAACATATAACTAAGAACAAAAATAGTTATACATAACGTATATCTTTTTTAATGTTTAAATTTTACTTCTAGTTATTTTGCTATAGAAATTGAAATTAAAATTCTTTGGTCATTCATAGAGAGAATATGTTTCAATGCTTTATTTTCAAGCAATATCTCTTAATTAGATTTATGGAAGATTAAAAACATTGTATCATAATTATAGAAGTGTATTGAGAAACCAAAATTATATATATTATATTTACTTCTATTATAATTGATGATACTGTAAATTAATGAAATAACCTATTTACAGATTTACAGAACACTCACGTATTGTGACCATCGAAAGGAAAAGAAAATGCACAAAAAATAAACGTTTTAATCTTTAATTTCTTTTATGTTGAAAAAGAAATTTCATTAAGAACAACATAAATACATATTAATGACATGGGATTCATCAAAAGGAATATGAAGGAAAATTATCTATTTTTTAATATTTTAATGCAAAAAGAAGTTTTATTTTAAAAATAAAAAATATTACCGTGATGGTGATCATCTAAACAAGAATACATATCAAATTATAATTACCCAATAGAATTTTTTGAGCTGAATTAAAATATAATATCAAAATGAAAAAAAATATTACCGTAAAAATCGATTAAAGATCGCTTATGGATTTCTGAAAGAACACATTCAAACAAACTATTACTATAAAATAATTTCTGTAAGCTAAAATATAAATTTGTATTAAATCTTATGAACAAGTTTCATATATGATTATACCTTAATTTAAGTATGCAAATCGAAAATATCTCTATGGCAGTTCACATTTCAAACAACAATCGTAACAACTTGAAATTGCAATTTTTATATTTATCAAAACATTTTCAAAATATTTGATACCAAAAGTTATATCAATAAAGTACAGACATTTTTATTTCTCATACGAATAGTACTTTCATTACGTTCAGATATGTATAGTTACACTTGATTATTCAAATTAAAAGGTCAAAACAACAGATGCTCTAAGCAACAAACGAGAAAAGGCAGACAAAATTACAATAAACTCAAAGAATAATTTGTAACTATAAGTAGGCAAACTTTAATCTCTAATAATATTTGAAAATTTAATTATTGCTGAGATTTCAATTATTCTCATATAAATCTCAATTTTACTTTATTTGTAAAAGATTCTTTTCTTCTCAGTGTTCTGAAGTTCAGGTTTTTCAAAATTCGTATTATTTCAAAAATTCAAAAGTAATAAAGTTTGTAAAATTGTATTAATACAATGGCAATAAATTTTTATTAATTATTTCACTCATTTGCAATCAACAATCTTTGAGAATATTGGTTTTTCTGCATACAATAAATAACATAACTACAGAAATAAATTAACCTGATAATAGTCAGGTTAAAAAATGATAAACATAATGCAGTCAGTTATTAATAAAGAAACAGATAAACATAATGCAATCAGTTATTAGTAAAGAGACTTAATTTATCATTACAATAAAATGATTGAATTTATGTAAAATAACTTATATAGATAATATTAACATGCATGATGCTAGAAATCTTTCTTAATCCAATGTCGAATAATAGCTATCATAAATATTATAAAAGAGCACACAAAAGATTCCAAATAAAAAAAAATGCAAGACACTATCATTAAAAGTATATATTTTAAGAAACATTATATAAATATTATATCATTTAAGAAATTCCTGATTCTTGAGAGGTTTAATTTATGTTTATTTCAAAATAAGATTAAATGATCCGAAGGGTTTATATACTTTCATGTTGGGAAATGGAACCAGATACATGCCAATACTGTCTATCTGTTGCTCCACACAGCACATCTCATTATAAACATACCAATATTTATCTACCATATTTTAGAGATTAAATGGCATATTACGTACTAAAAAACTATTATACCAAGAAGTAATGGCAGAAGCAGTACTATTTAATATGGGGAAAATTATTTATATCCTTAACATTCAGTTTTCACAAGATTATACTATTTTGTTCTAATATGACAATTGAGCTCCCTAAATATTATGCAATAACAATGGATAATAACATCAAAGAATTACATTATAAAAAGAGAAAATTTTAAGTGTAGAGGATAATTAACTTAATTCAGAACTGCTCTACAAGCAAAGAAATTTAAATTTAGCACAACATTATTTTTTTAATGTTTTAAGGTTTAGAATATAATTATCCATTAAAATAAAATCATGTTACCTCACTATCTTGAACATATAATTAACAGAACTCATAATATTGCTATTTTTAACTGATTAAGTGATTAAATTTGCTATTTTAAACTAATTAAGTGGCGAATATAAAAGAAAAATATAAAAATATATCACCTCCATGATATTCATTTAAATAACAGTCATGAAGGGAATCAAAATTGAATGATTTGTAAAGAAAAACATTTTAAAGCTAAAGTATAAATTTATGAAGGAGTAATACAAAATTCAATACCATGATTTCCATCCTCATCTTTGTTCTCATCTAAACAAATAAAATTATAGAAATTAAAAGGAATAAAATTCAATTTATTAAAATAAAATATTACTTTTGCTAAAACAGGAATTGAAATAAAGTGAGAATATTTACCATGCGTATCATCTAAAGAGAATGACAAAAAAATTATCATATCTATTAATAATGTTATAAATTAAGTGTTTTACTATAATAGGAAAAAGAAAATAAAAACAATGTAAAATATATTACTGTGAATGTGGTGATGTCCATCTAAAGAAAAAAGATCAAAAGATGGTTTCAAATTATTCATAAAAATATTTTCAGATCAGCAAATTGTATCATTAAAGTAAAAATATATTAATCGCAAAATGACTTATTATAATACTCTTCTACTAGTGAATGAATATAAGTGGGAAATATTACAAAATATACCCCCTTCTTGATATTCATTTGAGTAACAATCATTAAAATAAATCAAAATTTGATTTTTTACGAAAAATATTTTGAAGCTAAAATATAAATTTATGAACAGATAACAAAATTCTTTACCATGATCTCCGCCCTCGTCTTTTTGTTCATCTAAATGGATGAAATCAACTAAGTTACTAAGGATAAATTTATTTTTATTATCGTAAAATATTACTTTTGATAAAATAGGAATTAAAATTAAAGTAAGAAAACTTGCCATGCGTATCATCTAAACAAGAATGGCAAAAAAATTGCATATATATTAATAATATTATTATAAATATTATACTATAAAAGTGAAAAGAAGGTAAAAATAATGTAAAGTATATTACTTTGATTATGCTGGTGGTTATCTGAAGAAAAATGTTGTGTCAAATTATTAATAATCGAAAATAATACTTTTGATATGAAAAAACTGTTTTATTAAAATAAAAATATATTACCTTCAAAATTACTGAAAGATTGCTTCTCTATTCCTAAAAAGGCATAATAAAACACACTTTTAAAAATGAACTTCCTTATGCAATGAAATAATTTTAAACTAAACCTCATATATAAATATATTAAATATCTTTATATCCGAAATATCTTTTATATATCTATCTAAATACGTGTAAAATATCTCTATGGCTTAAAAAATTTCGATTTTGTCATAATGATCTAAAATTGTTTTTTTTTCCAATAGCTTTTAAAGAATATTTTATATTAAAGTTGACATAAAGAGTGCAAATAATCTTTAGCGGATTAACTTGGCAATGAGCAAGTAATAAACTCTAAATATATCTGATGATATAATTCGAATTTAGTTTCTATGATAAAATTCTAAACTTTTTTTAGATATTCGTTTCCAACTCGGATTTTTTTGATTTATTTGCATTTTTACTTTTAAGTTTTACTTCAATTTTGAAGGAAAATATTCTGTAATTCCGATATTTTGAAAAGAATTATTAAAATGACAGCTTATTCAGAAAAATCTTTTATAAAAATGTTTTCTTAATTCACTGATTTAAATGGTTGGTTGGTTGGTTGGTTTTTATGGCGCAAGGACCAAATATGATCATACTGCGCCAAACATTTGTTAAACATGGCGTTCGTATTAAAAGTTTAAGGCATTTAAAGGGGAAAAAATTAAATCTGATGTAAAATTTTAATATCTTTTAAAAAAGCAAAGATATTTGAATGAGGGTTATCTCCTAAAATGTCATTTAAGTTAAGAACAGTCGTTCCAAAATGAACTTGTCGTTGTATACTAAAATCACAGCATTCACACAGAATATGTCTGACTGTTAAAACAGAATTGCATTTATTACAAAGTGGTGCATGATCAGAGTGCAAAAGATGTTTTTGAGTCAAATAAGTGTGGCCTATTCGAAGTCTCGTAATAATAACATCTTTCTTTCTAGTCACAATTTTATTTTTGAAGCCTTTGACAGATGGCTGTATCTGAAACAGTTTATTCGTATACAGATTTTCCCATGTAGATTGCCAGAATTTATTTTGAATTATTTTTATTACTTGTAAGGCATCGGATAAGGGAACAAAATTTTCTTTTAGCAGAGTTGGGCTTTTTGCTGCCTTGTCAGCTTTTTCATTTCCTAAGATTCCGACATGGCCAGGAATCCAACAGAACTTAATTGTAAAATTATTTTTTAGTGATCTATATATGTGAAAAATATTTTGTACTAAGGGATGGCTTTCCGATGACACATTTTTAAAAGCTGCAATACTACTTTTAGAGTCAGTATATACAATAAATTTAGAGGGGGTTAACGTTGCAATCTTTTGAAGGCTTAGATATATTGCATAAAGTTCGGATGTGAAGACAGAACAGAAAGGATGAAGTCTTTCTGATATGATTACATTACGAAAAACTGCTGCTGAACCGACATGATTGCCATATCGTGAACCATCTGTATAAACAGCTTGAAAGGAATGATACTGTTGTCTGTGTTCATAAAAAAATTTCTGAAACATCACGTCTGATGTTGATGGTTTCAGAAAGTGTATAAAATCATCGACAAAATCAAAAGATAATTCCTGCCAGGGAGGTGGACCGTTAATATTTACAGCAACCGGGAAGTCTTCAATTTTGAATGATCGCAAAATCTCTCCAACACGGAATCCAAAAGTTGGAGTAAAAGACAATTTCCTAGAGAACAACGAGCCGTATATAGGATTGAGAACTCTGTTGCACAGTGGATGGTATTCAACACTTTTAATTTTATAAAAGTAGGATAAACAAAGTCGTTTCCACCTAAGTTCCAAGGAGGGCTCACCACTTATAACTTGTAAACTCTGAATTGGTGATGTTCTAAAAGCTCCTGTAGCTATACGAAGTCCTTGATTATGCACTGCATCCAATGATTTCAAGGTAGATTTGGCAGCTGAACCATAAATTGGTGCTCCATAATCAAGCTTCGAGCGTATCAGCGATCTGTAGATCTTAAGCAAAGAAGTTCTATCTGCTCCCCAAGAGGTATTTGATAGGACTTTTATAATATTTAGCTTTTGAAAGCATTTTCTTTTCAAATTTTGAATATGCGAACGAAATGTTAGTTTATTATCTAATATGACACCCAAAAACTTTTTCTCACTAACGGTGGGAATAACCGATCCATTAAGTCGAAGCTCTGGATCTGTATGAAGCCCACGTCGCTTGCAGAAGTGAACGCTAACTGTTTTCTGATGAGAAAAAACAAATCCATTTTTCGAAGCCCAGTGTGACATACTGTTTATGGAGGTTTGTAATTGTTTTTTAATGAAATCCAAACTTTCACTAGCACAATGTATTTGGATGTCATCGACATAAAGTGAAGTATGTACAAAAGGTGCTACATGCGAAACAATCCCATTTATTTTTATGATAAACAATAAGACACTTAGTACACTACCTTGAGGAACGCCTTCATGCTGAATGAAAGGATCTGATAAAACATCTCCAACACGAATTTGAAAAGTTCTTGTACTCAAAAAGTTTTGTACAAAAATTGGTAGATTCCCTCTTAAATTCATGTTAAATAAATCTTTCAAAATGCCATAACGCCAGGTTCGATCGTAAGCTTTATCCATATCAAAGAAAATGGATACAAGATGTTTTTTGCTTACAAAAGTCTCTCTGATAGCAGTCTCCAGTTTTAGTAAATTATCTAGTGTACTTCTCTTTTTGCGAAAGCCGCTTTGGAAAGGGGAAATCCAGTTTTTCTCTTCTAACACATACATCAATCTGTGGCTAACCATACGCTCCATTAGTTTACTGAGGCAACTGGTAAGAGCTATCGGTCTGTAGTTAGCGGGATCTTGCCGATCTTTCCCAGGTTTGAGAATAGGAATTATTATTGCTTTTTGCCAGCAGGTTGGAAAAAACCTTTCTATCCAAATTCTGTTAAATAAAGTTAAAATTATCCGCAATGACGAATCACTTAGATGTTTCAGCATATCATAATGTATTCTATCAGGTCCCGGTGATGTAGAGTGGGATTTTTTTAATGCATTTTCCAATTCATGAAATTTAAAAGTATTATTATATTTCTCTCCATCGGAAGATAAAAAATCCAATTTTTGCTTCTCTGCCTGTTTTTTAAAAGCAGTAAAATCTTCTGGATAAAATTCTTCACTCGATATGTTAAAAAGAGTCTGTCCAATTAGATTAGCAATTTCTTTTGCATTAGATATTACTCTTCCATTCAGTTTTAAAAAGGATATTTTATCTGAATTTGAGTAACAGCCAAAAATCTTTTTTATTTTATCCCACATGATTTTAGAAGGTATTTGTCCTTGAATGGAATTGACATACGAATGAAAGGATTGCTCCTGACTAATGCGTCGGATTCTACGAAATTCAGACTTTGCTTTTTTAAATTTAATGAGATTTTGGGTGATAGGGTATCTCCTGAAGGTATTCCATGCTTTGTCTTGCGCTCTTTTACAGTTTGCACACTTGTCATTCCACCACGGTTTGCATAGCTTAGGTATTTTCCCCGATGTTTTTGGAATACTGAGATCTGCTGCTGCAATTATATGCTCGGTTACTTGTTTGACTGCCAAATCAATAGAAGCATCATTAATCATATCTGGTGTTAGTTGACATAGTGAGTTAAACAGTGGCCAGTTTGCTTTATTAATATTATATCTCACGGGTCTTTTCGGAAATAAAAAATCATTGTGAATGTACGTCAATACAATAGGGAAGTGATCGCTATTGTATAAGTTTGAATCCACGGAGAATTTCCAGTAAGGAGCAAGGGGAGGAGAACAAAGTGCAAGATCAATCGTGTGGAAGGTTTTGCTAGCTTGGTGAAAATAAGTGGGAGCGTTGTCTTTAAGTATACAGAGACAATGATCCTCAATCAGTTTTTCTATTTGCCGTCCTCTAGTGTTAATATCAGCATTATTCCAAATAGGATTATGACCTTTAAAATCACCAAGGAGAAAAAAAGGTTCTGGCAACTGTTCTATTAATTGATCCAAATGTCGTTGTTCAATATGTTCATTTGGAGGCAAATATAAATAGCAAACTGTTGTTAATACTTTCAACTGAATTTGTACAGCAGTTGCCTGCAAATTTGAATTTAAAATAACTTCACTACTTGGCAAGTGACGTGTAGTTAAAGATGCAACTCCTCCAGATGCTCTAAAATTTTGTTCATTATCTTTTCTTTGAAGGACATAGTTTTTAACATTGGGAGATACACGTGGTGTCAAATATGTTTCCTGAATCCCCAAGCAAACCGGTTGATATTTGTTAATAATAGATTTGATATCTTCTTTATGAGCTTGAAAACCATGGCAATTCCAGGAAACTATCTTAATATTTGTCATTTCGGTTTTCTAAAGAATTTAGATTTGAAAATTTGTGGCTTTCCTTTGCCAACTCTAGCTTCATCGCTCAGATCCATTTCGCTAAGAGATTCGTCAGATGGGTGTATTTCCAATTCAACATCTTTACTATTTAGGTTTTTCTTTTCTTTCAGTTCATTTTGGTTTTGAATGGGAAGACTCCTTTTTTTCTTTTTATTTTGTGGAACTGTTTTTAAAGATTTTTGGTTTTTTGTAATGTTTTTTTGTTTAGTTATAAAAGACTTGTTCAAATTCACTATTTCAAGCCAATCTTTCAGTTTGATGGTAATGTATTCCTCGTTTGATGTAGAAGGAAACTGTTTCGTGATTTTTTGTGATGGACTACTATTTTCTTGAATTTGTATGGGTTCAGTTTGCATGCTAGGACAAGTTGTTCTTTTTAATGCTGTACTGTATGGAAGATTTTCCTTTGGAGTTCGGTTTTCAACTATTTGCCTAGCTTCTGCAAATGAGATGTTTCTAGAAATTTTAATTGTCTGGATTTCTTTTTCGATCTTCCACTTGGGACATGATTTAGAATAAGCTGGATGACTACCGTTGCAATTAACACATTTTTCGGGTTTTTTGCAAGGAGTGTCATTATGGCCAATTTCAGAACATTGTGGACAGCGAGAGGAAGAAGCGCGGCAACTAGTTTTTGTATGTCCAAACTTCTGGCAGTTAAAACAACGCACCGGGTTGGGCACAAAAGGACGTACATCGCAACTTATAAATCCAGCTGTTATCTTTCTGGGAAGCACATGAGAGGCAAATGTTAAAATAACATGCTTGGTTGGAATTATATTACCATCTCTTTTCAATGTTATACGACGCGCATTTGTTACTCTAAATGACTGTAGTTCAGAAACAAATTCTTCATCACTCACCATAATAAGATCCATACTAGATATAACACCTCTGGTATAATTCAGACTTTTATGACTGGAGACTTCTATTGAGGCATCCCCGAAATTCTTGATCGCAAGTAGTTGCTCTGACTGTTTCGACGTCGCAGACTCTATTAATAAATCTCCGGATCGAAGTTTCTTTACGGATGTAACGTTCCCAGCAGTACTTTGAATATATTTTTGTATCAAAAAAGGAGACATGTTTTTAAGTTTATCGTCTTTACCGTGTATCACTAAAAATTTCGGAACAAATTTCGTAAGCTCAGTTTGTGCAATGTTAGTTGACTTATCGGAATCGGTTTGAGAAAAAAGACCCATGCAAAAAAGACAAAAAATCAGGCCCGACGGCACCACCCACCACGGAGCCCCACAAGGGATGGCAGCCACCGGCTCTGACTATCCTCAGCCTCGGCACTTGCCATAATGCTAGCCGGAACCTATACGCTGAGAGTTACCCCCGGGGACAGTGACCACCCTTAACGCCAAGCCCAAGGAGTAACCCCTTCGCTTGATCCCCTTCAGCAGCACAGTCAAATGTCTGGGATACCAGCCGATTGATACATCAGGGACCGAAATGTACCACCCGTCTGATGGGTCGCCACGCACGGCAAACACGTGGGGTTTTCGACTGTCCATGAGAAGCAAGAAGCAAACAGAGCGGCGACCGCTTCTCATGGAGAGCTCCCTCGCTTACCGTCGAGGGATGGAAAAAGGAAGAGAGAGAAAAGGGAGGAGAGAGTGGGGAGAGTAAGAAGAAAGAAAAAAAAATAGGGGGGAAGGGAAAAAAAGAATGAAAGAATGAAAGATCCCTGGGTACCTCGGGATTGGGACACCCGTACCCACCTAAAGGAGGTGGGCCCCTGAGGGGTCACTGATTTAAATGAAAATAGAATTTGATTAATTACTTCATTCTTATACAATCATTCTTCGAGTAAGATGCTTTAAGATGTATAAGATGCTTTATAGATAATATAAACCCATACAAAATAGTAAAAATATTACCATGTTGTTGATTGTTTTAAAAAACAAAAGACACCCTAATATTAGTAAAATGGCCCAGATTCCCTGTATAACCACACAATAATTGCATTATTCAAAATATATTACATAGTTAAAGGTAATATGAACAAAAATATTGTTGGTCATCATCATTAAAGTGTTATTATTATACTTATTAATGGAAGAGTACATACATAAATATAAATGCAAAAATGTGAGATTTTTTGCCTTCAACAAGCATTTTATATAATATTACTTCAGTTAAGAAGTTTTTAATTGATGAAACATTTGTATAACCACTAATATAATTTGTTGTACTTAGTAAAAATAAATGAAATTCACAGTTTCTATCAATAACAGTTTTTAATGAGATCTCCAATAAATAATAAGACGGCAATAATATTCTGTTCAACAGCTCATAATTAATAATACGATACTTTAATATTGATCAAAATGACATCCAGTTTGAAAGCATTCATTTCTGAATTTCAAATAGAAAATTATGAGAATTATTTGCATATCTTCCTGCTGAAAAATAGCTAGGTACTTATCAGTGCCAAGTTTGTGTGTTGCTTACTTTATAAATGCCAATATTTTTCAACCAGTTTTTCATAATTTAAATGAAACATTGCTTACTAAAATCGTAGTATTATGGAAATGGTTGAAAAGTTAATCTCTCAAACTTATTTATAATAGTTTTTAATAATTTATTAATAAAAAATATTTACATTTTTTCTTATTTATTTCTTGCATGATTATACAATTTCGTTTCCACGTGATGTTTAAATTCAAACACTAAGTTAAAACAACGAATTGAAGTAGTAAAAAATTAAATCATAAAAAGAAAAAATAACCGGAAGCAAAGGTAAGCTAACTTTAATGCAAAACTCTTTTACAAGTAAAAAGTTAAGTTTATCACGTCATTGTTATTATTCTGAAAGGATATTTTGGAACTTAAAAAATTAAAAAATTTAAAGTATAAAAAATGATAATTTAATTGACTTTATTTATCGTATTATTATTTTATACTGACTGATTTGAACTGATGAATTAATATATACTCAAATTCACAAACATGTTTATTTACATGATATTTGTTTAATCAAAATTCTTGAAATTAGCATCGAGTTCTATATACCAGAAAAGTTATTAAGTTAAAATATAAATTTATGAACAAATAATATAAAAATTTAATACCATGATCACTCTCCTTGCCTTTTTGCTCATCTAAAAAGATATATGAAGTATAATTGAAGGTATGACTACGAATAAACATCTTATTATCATAAACAATTACATTTGTTAATATAGAAATTAGAATAAAATTTAAGCAAGATTTCTTGCCATGCGTATCGTCTAAAAACGCATAAATATACAATCATTTAACATATCTACTAATGCTATTATTATAAATTAAATGTTTTACTATAAGAAGAATATGAAAACACTAAAAAAGTATATTACTGTGAATGTGATGATGGTCATCTAAAAAATAATATCATTTCTAATTATTCACATTCAAACTAATTCTCTTGACATGAATAAACTGTATTACTAAAGTAAATATATATTATCTTAAAGGTCCTTACAGATCGCTTATACATTTCTGAAAAAGCATATTGAAAGGAACACTCACAAATAACTTATTAATGCTGAGAGATCAATTTAAGCTATAGCGTATATACAAATATTATATAGAAATATATCTCTTTTTATTAATGCATACCTAAAATAATGCAGTCTTCTCAAATTTTGAACTTGTCACAACAATTTGAAAATCGCAATTTCTTTAATTTTTCAAAAATATTTGATATTAAAGATAATGTTATTAATATCTACACTCTTTCCTTTACTTAACATTGTAGTTCTCTTTCTTCAATTAGATGTCTGAAGTTACAGTTAAAAAATTTCAACTTGAAATTTGAATGGCAAAAAGATAGCGCTTTATAAGTAGATAAAAGATGATAAAATTTCTAAAAAATACTATACATCCAATGTGGAAGTTTGGTAGTAGGATGATAAGTAAGCAAATTTCCCTTTGTAAATATACCTGAAATTTTCATAATTCTTAAGATTTTGTTGGTGAAATTAAGCAGAATATTTGCTTTCAAATATTATTTTAGAAAATTATGCCTCAAAAACTTTATTTTATTAATTTCTTTTTTTAATCTTAACTTTTCTTTAATTGTAAAAAGATGTTGCCTAACTGATTTCAATATTTTAAAAAAGAATTATAAAAATTCAAAATCATTAAAAAATTCACAATATTTCATAACATTTTTATTAAAATAATCAGCATTGGACAATCATTTTATTCGTATATAGTCATAATCCTCTTGAATATTAGGCATTCTTTGTATAAAATATTTCTAAATTCGCTCATAAAAAACAAGAATGTATAAATATATTACCATGATGTTGGTCATCTATGCAAACAAAAGGATTTCTTATTAGTTAAATAATTATTTATCATGAAACATATATAAATTTTGAAATTATGTGGAATATATTGGATAGTTGATCATAATATTAAAAATTATAATGTTGGCATATTATTACAGAGTGCATAAATGATTATAAATAAAAAAAGGTCGGGCTTTTTATCATGTATGTCAAAAAGCACAGTGTGCAATATAATACTACCTAACAAAGTTTTAATTTATAGAATTCTTATAAATTCTCTAATGCAACTTTCCTGATTAGTTAAAAGGGAAAAATCCAAATTTGCTACCATCAACTACAGAATTTTTTCGTTCATAAAGTTTTTATTAATAAAGCATTAAGATATCTTGTATTATTTTAAAGAATGGCTTTTATTTCTAAAACAATATTTTAATATCTATTACAGCAATTTACAAATTTAAAAACTGCTTAATTTATAGGCTTCTAAAAATAACTAGTGATAGATTTATTCGAATGATTTATGTATCTTTATATTGGAAAATAACACCAAATACATGTCAATGCCATGTTTGAGTGTTGCATCGACATTATATTATTCATTATATAATTGTCAATGTTTTTCAACATTTTTTTTAGAATTTAAATGAAGCATTACATACAAAATCTCTTAAATCTGAAGATAGGACTTTATCCTTACATTATTCTGTTTCTACAAAATTATGCTACTTTGTTTCCATATGACGTTAAAATTCTCCAAACACTATGTTTATAGAATTGATTAAAATACTGCAGAATAAAATTATTGTTTTAAAGGAAAGGTATACTCAAAATGGAGCTACTGTACGAGGGAAAAAAATTCAATTAATTAAAAATTGTTATTTTAAACTGCCTTAAACGAAGAGATGAGGAAATAATAAAAATAATAAATAAATTTGTTAAATTCGTAATTTCCATCTAAATAACAATTATGACGTAAATTAAAATTGCATGATTTATATTAACACACTTTTAAGTATGGGATTTAAATGCATATCTGCATTTAAATGTATAAAAAAATATTTAAAAATGTATTACCATTATCGTCGTCGTGATCTTTGATTTTCTCTAAATAAATGAAATTAAAGAAATTACTTGAAATGACAGTCAATTCATTAACAAAATTACTTCGGTAAGATAGAAATTAGAATAAAAATAAAATGAGAAACAATACGGCGCATATCATGCAGACATGCATGATAAAACGTTTTAGCACTTCTAATAAGATTTTTAACTATACAAAATGTATAATTATAAAAAAACAAAAGATAAAAAAATTTTATAAAATATATAACTTTATCTCAATAAAAACATTGTTGCAAACATTTACATGGAATTCTTTTAAATAAATAAGTTTTAATTACAAATTAAAAATATATTACCATCGTAACTGCTTAGAGATCGCTTGTATAATCCTAAAACAGAGTTAAATAAAATTACTATTCAAAATAAACTTATTTATGACAAGTAATAAATACTTTATTACTTTATATTTATAACCTGAATATGAATTGTTGATAGTAAACATTTTACAACTATTTGAAAAATCAACTTTTCATACTTTTTAAGTTTTTCTCGGGAGTATTTGTTATTTTGAACGCTATTGGACACATAGATATTCATCCATTTAAAATAATCATTGAAACCTTACTTTCTTAAAAACAGAGTAAATAATAATTTTAAATAGAGTATATGAAAATATAATTTAAAGACAAACAAAGTATTTATAATTAAAATCGAACAAAAGAGAAAATGAAATGGAATTGTAAAACGCTTTGATCATAAAATAAAAGTAACCAATTTCGATAAAATAAATATGTTACGATGATGGTGGTCACCTAACAGAAAGAAATAACGCCCTTTCTTAGTTAAAGTATATAACTTACTATGATAAATGAAATTTCTTTTCATCCGTTAATATTAATAAAAAAATAAAGAAATAAAATTACCATAGTGGCTATAACCTATTTTGAAGCAAAGATTATGCTTCGAAATAATTTTTATAGAGATATTTGTTTGAACAAAATGCTATTTAAAAATTCAAATAAATTACCATGGTGATCGGAGTGACCTGAAAATTCATAATGAATTGTATTTAAATTCGTTAAAAGATAAATTTTAAATAATAATAAAATATAAATATGATACATTGGTGATGGTCACCTAGACTGAAGTACAGAAGTAATATATTTCTAAAATAGTATAACTTATTATAAATTACACTTTCTATAGACAAATTTTAATGATAAAAAATAAATAAATAAATTCGCAATGTTGATAATATAAATAAAGTATATAAGATAATCTTTATTTTAAATAGTTAAAATACAAAAATATTAATAATTATATTTAACTAGTTTTCTCATGATAATCTAGCCCATACAAGTCTGAAAGTAGGAATTATTAGTATTAAAGAATACCCGTAATATAAATTTGCAACAGCGGGTATAAATTCCTACTTATGGCTCAATTGCATTTTTAACTAAGAGTAATTTTCTTATTTTCAAAACTCTGTTATTAAAATATCAAGAAACTCAATTGTAATTCTCTTCTTCTTATGGTTAATAAACTATGTAAATAAACTATAGACATTTAAATTTAATATAAATAAATGAACTGTATGCAACAGCAGGTAGAAATATCCTGAAATGAGTATTTCATTTGTTTCTAGACAGAATTTTTCTGTTTAGAAAACGATTCAAGACAGTTTTAAGTATACTAACATTTAAAATTCAAAATAGGAATATTAGATTCTAAAGTTGTTTGTTTGATATAAATATATAGCATTTACCATCCACAAAGGCATTAATTTTGATTCAAATTTTATATTTTCTTAATTTTATAGAAATATTCCACACACAAATAAATGATTTCCTGTGGAATATTTCATTAGCCTGTTTTGTTGTGGATATAAGGTTAATTCAGTTTCAATATTTGAGAATTTCTTTCTAATAATTATGTCCGCCAAATTTTATCCGTGCAACATGCATGCAAAAAACATTTCTACACGGTATGGTTTCAATTATTATTCCCAACACCTTCAGAAGTAAAATCTTCAATCCTCGTTTCTAATAACGGCAACTTTAAAAAATTAGAATAAATGACTTCTCTTAGTGTCACGGTTTTACACATTTATATGTAAAGGCCTATAAGGGTTGAAATCATATCTACCTAGGAAGCTTATATACAAATACGAAAAAAAATCAAATGTATCTAAGATAGAGAAATCCAACCAATCCAAAGTGATTATGCGAGTATATTACAAAGAAGCGAGCGAAAACAGTCATAGACGAAACAAATCTGATACATAGAGTAGAGTCTTTCTTATTATATCTCATAACTTCAAAAACAATATCAAAATATATTACAAAATTTGCATATAAATGAAAGTTTTGAGGCATCGAAATCTACAATTCTAACAGAATTTTGAAAGAATAAAATACATAAAATAATAAAGTGTAGAATGACTAGCAAATGCATATGACAAGATATAAGATAATAATTATAATTAAGATAGATATTTATATACTTCTAAAACAATAAAGATAAACAAAAAATGTAACAAAACTTAAAATAGAGCATACCATAAAATTGAAAACTTATATATAGAAGATAATTTTAAAATGCATTAATCAGAAGAAAAAGTGGGATATATACAATTCTAACTGGAAGCCTGTATACAAATTTAAAAATAAAACACTGTATGGAAGACGCTTAAATTTAAATTGAACTGCGGAAAAATGTAAGGCTCTAGTTAGAGTTAATATCAAAGTTAATTTCTCATTAAATATGTATTCCGTCAGTTTCATATTTTCAAAGTATTTAATTAATGATTCCAAGATAATTTGTGATTCGAAACTGAGAAATGTTCATTGAGATAAATTGCAAAGTGTCGAATTTCCTTTCAAAACTGAGTGTGTTTTGAGCCAATTAAGCCTAAATACAAATCTTATTGATGCAAATGTATATTCAGTTTTTTTAAGGAATTAGCTAGATAATAACAATTTCAGATACCCTTAAATAAAGGAAGATTGTTGACATTGTTCCTTGTTATGTTTTCACTTTTTAATGCAAAAAATATCTTACACTAGATGCTTTAAAAAGCTATTAATTTACACTAGACAATACAGTTTTATGAAGAAAGTGTAAAATTATAACGAATTCGACACAATTATAAGATTTATTACTTTTTTTGCTTATTATATTATAAAACAATTATGAAAATCACAATATCTGAATTTCTCTTCTATATTTTCAATAAAATCTCATACAAATCATCAAATTTTAGAAAAATTTTCAAAGTAATTTGAAAAGGAATTTTTTTCTGCTTTCTTAAAGAAATTATATTTTTAGAAATATGGAAATCAAAGTATTTAGTTAAAAATTTAAATTTATTTATGTATATGAGTAGTTTGCTTTTCCAGCTATAGGAGGTAGGAAATACTTTTCTCTAGCCAATTAATTTGATCTCTAATGGATAGGATACATTCGTCCTCGAAAATTTCCAAGCGAATTTTGTAAATAGAAAGACATTTATTGAATAAAACCATTCTGACAGATATAAATTTCAGAAAATCAAAGATCAGAATAATATAAAACATGTAAGGTTTAAGGTAAATTTTTATAATAAAGCGAAAATACATTACTATAATAGTGATAAGCTAATAATTATATTAAGGTATTTATTACTGAAGGAATATAAATATTTAATATTAAACAGGTGTAATTTCTTATGACTAACCAAATATTTATATACTTCTAAAAAAATAAAGATAAATAAAGATAATTTAAATTAGTGGTGGTAGCCTAAACAGTGCATACATGCAAACAATTTTGGCATAATTTCTTGTATTTAGACTTAAATGAAATATTATTTTGAAATAAAAGTTTATTACCATGATGATCGAAATGGCCTGAAAAAAATGTAATTTTTTTATTCTTTAACTGACGTTTCGTTCTGACTTTTAAAGTAAATTAAAATTCTCAATAAAAATTTGTTCTTTAAAAAATATAATGGAATAATTTATTTATAAAAAGGAATAAATTATTATTAAAAGTAACATTTTTTTATATTTAGACGAATTTTAAAGATAATATTAAAACTCTTGAGGATAATGTTTTAAATAAGTACTAAATAATACAAACATAAAGAACTTATTATTTTTGAACTATGCTTAATTTAAAAGGAAACATTTCTTTAAAATAAAAATATTGTAGGATGTTAAGGCAAAAATTAAAGATGATAATAAAGAAAAGAAATAATATATGTCGTAAACAAAAATGTATTAGATGATGAGAAAAAACACTTCAAAACGAATGATAAAGGGAAATTTTTACCCTAAAGACTTTTCTAATGTTTAAAAATAAATTTACAGAAATAAAAATATTTTACCATGATGGCGATGATCTAAATAAGCAGAATGAAATATTTGTATTCGAAAAAGTAATCTGAAGCAATGCTTAAAATTAACTACAAAAATAAAGAGCATATTTACCGTGGTGATGGCCACCTAAAAAAAATTGAGTTTCAAATTACTTTTTTAAACTAATTTCCTTTGATTCGAATTTTAAAATATTACTTGAATTTTAAAATGGTACCAAAATGGAAGAAATGATCTAAAAATATATAATAATTTTAAACTTTTATTCCAAGTTAAAAATAAATAAACATAATAATACTAAATATTATGCTAAAATGGTTATGGTCCACAAATCAAACAATGAAATTATTTAACTGCAAAACGGCATATTTTTTAATCTTTTAGAATCGATCATCCAAAAATGGTAATCAGATTCAATCAATTACTCTTAAATAATTTCTTACACCTCAAATTAAATTAGGTATTATATTAAAATTAAAATATAATAATGCTTAAAGTGCATCAAAACTCAAATTAAATTTTTATTCTTTTTCTTGTTGAACAAGATTGTCCTCTTTATGCTCGAAGATAAATTAAATAGAAATTGATTACCTTATAGTGGTTATAAAAAACAATGAAAAATTATGCTATATAAAATGTGTGTAATTTATTTTAATAAAAGAAATATTTTTTGTTCGAATCATTATTAATGATAAAAATAAAGAAATTAAAGATAGAAAATACTTGCCGAAGTGATGATCACCTAAACAAAGAATATATTTTAAACAATTATAAGGGAACATATGTTTATGCTTAGGTTTAAATAAATCTTACTCCAGTTTTAAAAAATATTACACTGATGATCTAAATTACTTGAAAAATTGGCAGATAATTTATATATATATTCCCTTATTGAAGACTGCATAGGTGCCACTGTTCATATAACACAACTCTATTTTATAACATACATTTGAATTAATATATTTATTCCTCCTAATCTGGAAAATATATTAAAGAAATTACAAACACAAAAGTATTTCGCTTTATTTCCCAAATAAAATTTATAGATTTATTAATTCAATCTTGCTTACTTAATTTCTTATTGTAATTTCTTCGGTAGTTTTAATTTTTCATAAATTTGGAGAAAATAAATGCTTTGAGAAAGTAAAACTGTATTTTATACGAAACAGTGGGATATGTATTTCCTGCTACTACAATTTATCATTCAATCAAAATTAAAATATATTACCATGATGGCCGAAGTGACCTGAAAAGAAATAATGAATTAACTTTTTTTCTTAAAATTCCTTTTATATTTTTGTATAAATTAAAAAATATATATAATTAAAAATACATTACCGTGGTGATGGTCGTCTATGAAAAAAATTTTAAAAAATTCTTATTTGAAAAAAATGTATAATTCAGCAATGGAAGCAACACATTTAATAATAATAAGTAATAAATAATCTAACGATTATAGTAATCTTCTTGTGTTCTTAAATTTTCTTTTAGGTAAAATATTATATCTTTAAAAGTCGTAAATAGACAAATAAGATTCATTTTTGGCAGATAAATATTAAAACAGAAAGATCTCATCAGGTATGCATTTATTCAAATACTTCAAGAATTAATAAGCTTTAGATAGCTACAGATGACACAAAGACTAAGAAGTATCCCGAATATCTACAAAAAATAAAACAAAGTAGGAGATAAAAAAATGTTTTCGTAATTTAAAAAAACACAATGTAAAATTCAAATTACAATGCACTAAGAAAAATCTAGATCATAAAATAAAAGTCTTAATTAATGCTATAAGATTTGCTGAAACAATAGGAATACTATCTCATACTATCCTAAATTAATATCAACACGCACGTATAAGTTTGCAGGCGGCTTGGCTTCGAGTTTTCATGAAAATACCCCATTTCGGAAAGGTAACGTTTATAACACACATGCATATGAAGGATTTGCCTCAATTTTCTTTCAGACTTTCCAGTTGAACTTGTAAAATACTTTGGTTTAAAGAATTTTATCCGAATGCACAATTATAAAATCCTTGAAATCGGTACTATTTTTTTAGCATATTATCGAATAGTTATAATGTATAATAATAGTATGAGATAATAAAATTAATCTCAATTACTTTTTTAGGTCAATTCCTAACAGCTTTTAATTATCTTGGAAATACATTAATAAGCGTAGTTGTCTTTCTAGGAATAGTAGCACAAATTTACAAAGCTTCCAAATTGAAGAATCCTTGCGGAATGAAAATGCCACAAATACAAGAATATTTCTTTTTATTTTTGAAATAGATTTGACTAAAATATTTCATTCGATATTGGATCTTTTTTTTTCTTTTTCTTTCTTTAGATTTTAGTAAGAAATTTTGGGTTAAGATGGCATATTTTTGTCATTTTTAAGAAAATAAATGTATAGGCTGAAATAAATACATTTCATTTGTTGTAAAATCACCAGGCAGGAATTTTACTATATAAAAATCAATCAATTAATTTAAATAAAATTTGTGCTAAATTAAGAGGATATTAAAATAAAAAAATTATTAATAATTGTATTAAAATAAGAGAAGTATTACCATGGTGATCGAAGTGACCTGAAAAGGCATTATCAGTTAAAGAATTTATCATTCTATTTCTTTTTTTAATTTGCTTCACACAAGATTTTAAATTTTACATTTGTATAAAAAGGAAATTATACTATCGACAGTGATCAGCTAGTCAAATGCAATGCAACAACTTGTTGTATAAATACACATCACTTATTATAGTAGGTAATATCTTTGCTCAGTAACACAAAATTTGAAGCTAATGTTAAATAAAAAGAAAATAGCAGCAATAATCAATAATCTAAAAAATAGAGTTCCGATACATTATTTCAAATAATTTGTATACTTATAACAATATTTAAAATCATATATTAATGTATATTTAAATGATATATTACATTTAAATATAATATATTACCACCAAGACTGAAGTTACACAAACAATTATAAAAAATTTAAATTTGAACTTAAAAATAATTTTATATTGCTAAAAGAAAACTTTAAAATCAAATAAAACTATCTTTCCATGGCCATGATCATATATAAAAAATAAAAAAATGAAACAATTGATTGATAGAAGAAGCGGCCTTAGTTTGCTAAATATTTTTTTTTTCAATACTGAGCTACAAATAAGCAAAAAATAAAATAAAATAGTGATGTGTCGCAGTAAAAATAATGATACTTCAGAATGAATATTTTCAAATAATTCCTTTAAGCTTGGGTTTACCTTTACATTATGTTTAAGTGAAAAAATATATTGCCATGATCACCGAAAAGACTTCAATCTGCATAATAAATAAAATCTCTAATATTAAAAACTTAACTTATATTATAAAATGAAATATAATTTTATAAATTAATTAAATAATTACCATGGTGGTGGTCATCTACACAAATATAAGAACAATAATTTGTAAAGTAGTGTAACGTATTAATGTTAAATGAGACTTTGAATAGGTAATAAAAGCAATGACAAAAATAATAAAATAAACACGTTATAGTGATAGTTAATAAACAAGGGTTACGTTACAAAAGACAAATCTCCAATTCTTGCTTTTAAATTAAGTATTCATTAAAAACAAAAATTATTATATAACGATCATCGAAGTGTCCTGAAAAGGTAAAATGATATAATTGTATGTATTTAATATTCTTTTTTATATATTCAGATAAATTTCCAATAATAAAATAAAAAAATGTTCTTAAAATATTTCTAAGTCTTGAGAGTTTTTATGTAAGACATGAAACTTCATAAAAACAATCTTAAGTCAGTGAAATAATTTTCAGTATGTCAAGTGCTTGTGTAAATAAAGCACTTCCTTCTAAGCAGCTGAGAATAGATTTAACATGTGTGCAAAATTTTTTAAAAAACTATCCAACATCTGTCTTCAAATGTCATAAAAATTTATTTCCAAATAATAATTTAAATGACATGAAATATGATAAAAATAGAAATACATTTTTTATACTTCTTAAGCTGCTAAAATATAATAATTTTTCAGAAAATTATAAGCAAAATGGGAAGCGCTTGAAAGAAACTAAATATTAAAATGCTCAAAATGATTTATCTAAGAAATGAAATCATAATAAAAACTCAAAAAGAAAAATTTAAACCTCTTAAAGTTTAATTTGATGTAATGCTTCCAAATATATATATATATTACCTTGGTGATGGTGATCTGTACAAACAAACACAAGCAATTAACATTTGGTACAATGATAAAATTTATTGCTTCAAATTAAACTCGTTATAGTCAGAAATAATGCACTATAAAAAAACATTTGATAATGGTAATTTAATAAAAGAGATTGTGTTTCAAATTATTATTTCAAATAAATATTTCCCTATGTTTGAATTGAAAAAAAATATGTTAAAGGAAAAATGTATTACCATGATGACCAAAGTAACCTGAAAATATATAACTAATCAAGCTTTTAAACTTAAAAACCTCTCAGTTTTTGAAAGTAAAATATAAATTACAAATAAAAGTATATTACCATGGTGATGGTCATCTATACAAAATGAAACAGATAATTAATTAATACAATGTCAAAGTACTGTACCAAATAAATTTTTATTGCTAAATTAACGATAAAAATTATAAAATAAATCACAGTATTTGTAATCTAAAAAAGGTTTATGATTATTTTTAAATAAGATGTTTAATATTTAAAAAGAAAATTAAAACAAGAATATGCTACCATGCTAATAGAATTGTACAAGGAATTTATAATTAATTAAACTTCTAATACGTTTTGAACAAGGGCAAAAGACGAACTTTCGAGTCAGATTAAACGAGCGTATGTAAATAGATATTCTACTGAATCCAAAGTTTATCGCTTATATGATAGAAAAATAAAGTAATAAACCGTGACGTTCGTTTTATTAATCAGTCAAACCAAACTGTCAAGTGAAGATGTAGAATTTATGATTCATATTGAAAATCAAAATTTTTCTCCCAGTGCTGGCAACATATATGACCTATACCTGGCCTTAGAATCAAGCCCAATAAAGTAGAAAAGTCAGCTTTTGGAATCGAAATTGAATAGGAAATGGTGAGTTGGTACTTGTAGATGCAAGAGATATTCGGCGTCGTGCACCCTTAAAAAAGATTTTTAGTTCGAATCAGATTGGATTTGAGAATATAGATCGACAAAAAAAAGCAACACAAAGTGCAATCAGAATGGGAAGAAGTTTAATCGATTTTGCATTGTTTTGGTTTTAAGTCCCTTGCTAAGCCAAAATAGATAGAATAAATATGCTTGGA
The DNA here is from genome assembly GCA_026543055.1 of Argiope trifasciata. Lineage (NCBI taxonomy): Eukaryota > Metazoa > Arthropoda > Arachnida > Araneae > Araneidae > Argiope > Argiope trifasciata. Next base: position 907,968 of record JAPMOQ010061697.1, on the reverse strand, counting down.
AGAAAGCATTGAGAAAAGAGTATGATTTCTTAACTATACAATAAACATGAGCTTTAAATGCCAAGACATGATAATAAGAAAGTAATTTAATAAATAAGAGTTATGATAAAAAGGGTCCCCAAAACACAGAATAGAACTTTTTTCTTGATGCAAGATTAAATATAATACTAACTATTATTGCATACGCACTTGAAGACAAACTTTTTAGATATTAAGTTTTGTTACAGCATACGTGGAATAGAATAACTAAAATAATTTTGTTTTTCCTCTGAAAGTGATCCCGTTTCTTTACTATATCGTGCATTCTATGATCTCAAATAATCAAGGAGACTGTGCTATGAGAAAGTGGATTCCAAACTAAAAATCTTGATATTTAAACCTTTACATTCTGTCAAATGTGTTTATAATAAACCATGCTAGGAAAAGCCTTCAAAGTGAAAGATTTCGGACTATAGCGTAACATGGTAATTGAAATCCTTTAAGATAAAAACAATTTAAAAATGTCCGAATCTAAATATATTAATATCTTAAAGAAATTCAAAATACTAGATGCAAAGATTTTTGAAAATCCTATTGATACAAGAGTCAAACAAACATAAAAAAAAATATCTTCTCTATATAATTGTCATTCAAGAAATCCTCAAAATTACTAGCATAATACATAGATTCTGATCGGGACTCGGATTTTGTTGATGGAAAAATATTCACAAAATATGCATTAAAATATCCTGAATATGTTACTTTATGGAAAGCAAGAGCACAACGAACTGCTATTTTGTCATCCCCTGAAGCCAAATATTTGGTTATCTCTGAAACTAAAAAAGGGATAATTCACTTGAAAATGTTTCTGTGTGAACTCAAAAGGCTACATAATTAAAAACTGTTGTGTTTGCAGACAACTAATCTTCATGATAACAACTGAAAATTTCTGTTCATCATTTGTGCTCAAAGAACATTGATATTCGTCATCATTATGTATATTCTTAATATATATAATTTTATTTTTAATGTTTTATTCTTACTATTATAAAAGGCATATTGTTTCTTTGCAGTAATTTTTTGTATATATTTGTGATATAAGTATTTAAAAGGAGAATTGTAAGATATCAGTGCCCATTTTTCCTTGTTAAGCTCCACTATCCTAAAGTAGAATCTGCTGTTATGTAAGCTGTCAATCCAGCGCATGCTCCAGATGCTAGAAGTTTGCTTTGCATATATTCTTAATGACTGAAAATCCATCATACTCTTCTTGATTAATTTACAACAATGTCCTCGTGTGAGTGTATGTTGTTATATAAATAAATGTTTCCATTTTTTGCAATATTTTCTAGGTAAATCCTCAACAATTATGAAATAAAAATATATATTACCATGGTGATGACCATCTAAACGAACATAATAGGAAACTTATTTATTGAAAAGTAATATTTATCATTGAAAATAACACTTTTCATTGTTAGACCAAATTTAAAAACAAGATTAAAAATTAAAAATCACAGCACTTATAATCTAAACATTATGTTTCAGATTATAATTAAGAAGTAATTTTTTTAATTTAAATTAAATATCAAGTTAAAAACTAATATATCATGATGAACAAAGTGACATTTTAAGACTAGGAGATTAAACAGTTATCCTTATACGTATTTTTTAAGTTTGAAAATAAAAATATAAAATTAATTAAATAGAAATACAATGCAGAGATGGTTTTCATTATAACATTGTATATTTAATATTAAAAACAATCAATTAAAGGATGATTCTTAATAAGGTAAGTAAAATTCTTTTACACATTAATAAATCTATACTTATAATAAAGCTCAATGTGTGTGTGTGTGTGTGTGTGTGTGTGTGTGTGTGTGTGTGTGTGT
>JAPMOQ010061697.1:831606-906087 GCA_026543055.1 Argiope trifasciata | reverse complement strand
TGTGTGTGTGTGTGTGTGTGTGTGTGTGTGTGTGTGTGTGTGTGTGTTGGCGCTCTACAGGCCAGACCGTTGGACCTACAGCTACCAAATTTGGTACATGCATACCTTGGAGGTCCGGAATGTGCACCTTGGAGCCCTTTTTTCGAATTTTTTATTAGATTTTGAATTAATTAAAATTTAAGCGAAATTTTGACGTTTTTCCGTTATAACTTCCGAAAATATAATTGCACAAACATGATTTTTACATCAATTTAAAGATAAAAAAATTAGATTTCTAACGGTATCAGTTTTTCAAATTTATAACGTAAGCTTCTATTTTTAACGAATTTTTAAAGAAATATTTTAACCATGTTTTTATCACGTGATTGGATAAAATAAAAGAATGCCGGAAGTTCAAATAAAAAAAAATTATCATCGCAAAATAATAAATCTACAGAAATGCAACTTTCAGCACGTGACTGGATAAAATAAAATATAAAATGTGATATTTTCTTTAAAAAATAAATGCAAAACAAAGGTTTCTACAGTCGTTTGCAATATCTATATCATTAACTCAATAAATCTTCTTTATTTACGGTAAACCTGATGGAATTTAGACAGGATATGCATTGAATTCCCGACTCAATGGCATATTTATGTAATCGCTTGCAATATCTGTATCATTAATTTAATACTTTTTTTTCCTTTCTCGCTATCTTTAAAAAAACATATTTAATATTTTGGCAACATCATCGAAATTTTTTTTTAATATTTAGGAAGCATAATCGATGGTTAAAACTGACTGATTTATAAAAGTAAAGAATATTATTAGAAAAAAATGTACGTTTAGAACTTTCCGTCCATCATCTTAAAGAAAATATTAATTTAAGGTCAATCAATGCCCGGAATTACTTCAAGGCTAATGAATATGTGATTTAATTGAACATTTTAGAACGCTTTACTCATGGCGAACCAGCTGGTCGCCAAAGGCGGCTAGTTATAAATAAAATTAAACAGCTGAGCAAGCTCTTTATTTCAAATCATTATTTTGAAATAATTCCTTATATTTGATTTTATATTAGAGGGAAATTATATTAGCATGGTGTGACTTGAAAGTGCATAATTGAATTAAAACATTTATTGTTATATTTACTTTTATGCTGTTTAATTAGACTCCTAAATGTTTTCTTTATGATTAAAAATAAAATTTTTATACTAATGTAAAGAAAATATACGATCGATGGTAATCATTCACGTAAATTTAATTATATGTATTTACATAAATACATATTATTTATTACAATGAATAATATTTTTATTCAATAGCACAAAATGTAATTTTGAAAATAAAGATATTAACTACACTTGACGAAAATCTAAAAAAATAATTGCTTTCAAATAATCTTTTATACTTTATATGATATTTTATCATATAAAGTGATATTTTATAATATGATATGATATTTTATCGTATTTTAAATTATATATTTCATTTATGCAAAATATATTAACGCGTGACCGAAGTTAAGCAAACTTTCATCGTGAACCAACGTTTTAGCTCAAAAACTTTTTATTGCTAAAAGTAGCCTTTAAATTAAAAACATCTTACCATGGTGATGATCATCTAAAAGGAAGAAAAAAGTTATTAATTGGTAGAAGAAACTGAATTGTTATAATGAATAACTTTTTTAATAATTAAACACATATGAAAACGTAACAAAAATAAAATAAATCAGTAATTTATGTCAGTCTGAAAGTCAGGTCAACAAAACAAGATTGGCATTTCGCATAATTATTTTCAAACAATTTCTTAAGTTTGGATTTAAAACTGCCTTATGTTAAAGTAAAAAAAATGCCATAATCATAGAAACGATTTCAAACTGCATAATAAATAAAATTTATAATATTAAACACCTTAATTATATTTAAAAATAAAGCAACTTTATAAATAAATAAAAATGGTAGTGGTCATCTAGACAAAAATAAAGGACAATAATTTATAACTAAATATAGCCTTAAACTTTCCTTAAATGAAACTTTAAATACTTTAAAAAAAGCAACTGCAAAAAAATGAGCATATCCTAGTGACGGTTACATAAACAAGGATTGCGTTTGAAAAGATTATTCATACGAATTTCGGATTTTTGCTTTTAAATTAAATATTCATTTAAAGCAAAAAGTTATCATGACACTGAAATATTCATTTAAAATGGCTTAAATAAGTAAAATAAATTTCAACTGTTTTCATTTAAGATTCTTACTTATATTTTCAGATAAATTCCAATAATAATAAAATAAAAGTATATTGGCAGAAGGAAAATCAAAAGATAAAAATAAGAAAATTAAGTATTTGAAAAAAAAATTATCATCATAAATAATATATTTTATCATTAACAAAATTTAACTTTTAGAATAAGCAATGAAAACTATGGTGTTGATAATGTAAATAAGTTTCAACCAATTATTCACAAACGAATACTAAGATCTAAAACAAATAATACATCCCAAATATATTACCATGATAATCAAAATAACATGCAAAAATACGATGGAGAGTTGTCTATGTTAGAAATAAAATTACAAAAATTAAAAGTAAAAAAAGTCATCCATACGTATTTTACGCTTGTCGTGTTTGCAGTCATTTAGACAAATATAAAGGAATAGTGAATTTCTGACAACACTATTAGTTGTGTTAAAAATTGCTTTATGTTACCCAAAAATTCAAAATAAATATAATAGGAATATCACATTGATGGACAACTTAAGAAGAATTAAGATATTTTCAAATAATTTCCTATTTAAATTAAATATATAATAGCATGATAATCAAAGCGACTTAAAATGAATTAAACTTTTTTAAAGTAAATTCTACGATAGTACAAAATAAAAATATATTACCGCGGTGGTGATCATCGAATCAAGCATGATGAAACAACATGATTTCAAAAATGTACATAATACCATATAATTAGGAAGAATTCAATTGGGAGAGAAAAAAAGGGGGGGTGGATAATTTAAAAAGAGATTAAATTACTTTTTATTATTAAATAATTTATGTTTGGATTTAATTAATATATTAGGTTAATATAAAATATAATCGGAGGTACACAAAAATTATAATGAAACAATCTTTTCTTTTAAAGTGATGTCTATTGTTTCTGGGCTAAAGTCACTTCAAGAACAAAAGAGTTTCTCAAAAAATTGCTAAGTTTTCAGAGTTTTTAACTAATTATAAAAGACACGACACATCATCAAATTGAAGTTTAAATCCAGTGAAATAAGTTTCAATCTATCAAATACATGCATAAAATGAAACACTTCCTTATAAGTAGCTGAGCAGTTATTTAATATGTGCCCAAATTTCTAAAATAACAATGTAAATTATGTCATCAAATGTCATAGACATTTGATTCCAAATAATAGTTTAAAGGACATAAAATATGATAAAAATCCAAATAATTTTTTAATGCTTCTGTTAAAAAAGATAATTTTTCCTTAAAATTATAAGCTAGGTGGTAAGCTCTGAAAAGACCTAAAGGTTAAAATGTTCAAAATGGTTTAGCTAATTAAAGAAATCTTAGTAAAAATTCAAAAACTGGAAGTTTTATCAGACCTATAACCCCTTAAAAATAAATTTGATGTAATGTTTAAATAAAGATATATTACCGTGGTGATGATGATCTACACAAAAAAAAGAATCAATTATTTATTTGTATAATGATAAGCATGTTAATTTATATTAAACACCTTATAGTTAGAAATAATGAACTATAAAACATTTTGATGATGGTCATTTAAAAAAGATATTATTTTCAAATAAATATTTCACTATGTTTTAATTGGGAAAAAAATATTTTGTAAAAGTAAAAAATATGTTACCATGATGACCAAAGTGACCTGGAAATATATAGCTAGTTAAGCTTCTAAACCTAAGAGTATTTCAGTGTTTGATAGAAAAACATAAATTACAAACAATTAAAAATATAGTACCATGGTGATGGCCATCTATACAGAATGAAACAGGTAATTAATTAGCACAGTGTAAAAGTAGTGTATCAAATAAAACTTTAATAGTTAAATTAACAATAAAAAACATATAATAAACGAGTCAAACAGATGGTTGTCTAAAAAAAGTATTGTCTTCAAATAATTATTTTTAAATAAGTCGTTTGATTTGTAAAAAGATCGTTAAAATAATATTTCATTACCATGTTGATATAATACCTTGATTTCATAGCTTTTAGTTATTTACAAAGAATTCAGAATAGATTTCTGGCTAATGCGCATTAAGAAAATATCTGAACCACGATAATCTTTAAATTTTTACTCCAGAAAGGTAGAAAAATTGCTGGAAAAGTTATGGAAGCCAAAAGGAAAAGAAATTATTAAATTTTTATTTAACAAAGTATATAGATATCTGTTATAAAAATTATTCATCGCAACTGTTTCAATTTTTAATACAAAGTTTAAAAAAAACTGTATTTTGCATTTATGATTGAAATGTTCAACAAATACTTCATATTCAAAACATGAGTCTGGTATTTTTAAAAAAAGGTGCGACAAATATAGAAAACTTTCTTACTGTGATGATGATGTTCTAAGCAAATATAATGAAGAAATTTGCATTTAAATTTAAAACAATATACTAATGTGAAAAATCTTTTGTATTACGGAAGATAATTAAATGATAATGAAATAATTATTGTGTTAATGATATAAATAATGGCTAAACTTCGATACATATTCTCAAAACATCTCCTACATTTCGATTTATATATAATATTACCATAGGCGGCTCGTCAACTCCGTAAATATTAGCGCTTGAAAAATTAGTAATCAAGATACTGTTGTTTTAATTAAAAAGCTACTTTATCATATTTATAAAAATTTATTCCTACTTAAAAATTTTCACCAGGAAAAAATTTTAGAACATTATCTAAGCAATATATTTTTGGAAGTAAATTTTAAAAATTTTCTGCGTTTTCAAAAAGGCAGGTACTTATAACATATTATGTATATATATACAAAGAATAAGAGCTAAAATAAAAGTATATTACCGTGGTGGTCGTGGTGACCTGCAAACAACATAAATAATTAAATTAAAATGTAGGGGTTTTCTTGAGTTTATTAAAACGAATTTGCAATAATTATAATAATAATAAATCAATACCGTGATGATGATCATCTAAGCAAAAATAATGAAGAAATGTATTAGTAAAAATAATTACAATGATATTGAATTATCTTAATGATAAAAAAAATTATAGCTTCCAAGATGAATCATAATTAATAGACCATATTTAAAGATAAAAATAAATACGTTTTGTTGATCACATAAAAGCATAATTTTAATCTCTTATTTTGATAGATTTGATTAAAATATAAAGGTAAAGTAGCAGTACATTTAAATAAGGATTAAAGGGACCTAAAAAAAGACGATTAATCAAAAGTTTTATCTTGCAAGATTTATTTAAAATAAAATAAAACTCTTAAATGATAAAAAAAAATATTACCATGGTGATGGTCACCTAAAATATAACGAAGCATTTTATGGGCAAAAATATAATCAATTACGGTAAATGTCTATAGAGTTATGTAAAATTTAACCGTAAGAAATAAAATACTTATTTTGATTATCTAAATTAAATTTATATCAATTACTCTCAAATAATTCTTTATCATAAGTTAAAATCAAATAATACTTTAAAATATATTACTATGATTATTTAATGGACTCGAACAGTCTGAAAAGTTAAATATTTACCTTTAAAGTTATTTCGTTAGCGTAAGGATATTTTTGAAAAAGTAATAACATAGAACCTTGCTAATGGTAATACAAATATAATGAAACAATTCAATACAAAGTTATAAAATATAATTAGAAATAATTCATTTTTTACAATTAATAAATGGTAGGATGTAGAATTTTAGAGGCAGAATATATGTATCTCAAATTCTTATGCCCAGACTTAAATGAAATGTTACTTTAAAATGAAAATATATTACCATGATGATCGAAATGTCCTAAAAAGTAATAATAAATTAGACATTAATCTTAAAATCATTTTAAGTTTAAAGAAAAAAATTACAATAATTATTTTTAAAAAATACTTTACCGTGATGATGGTGATCTAAGCAAACAGAATAAAATAAACAAAATTTTAAATAATAATGGCAAATCGCAATATATTTGTAAAGGTTTAAAAAAGTTATTTTTTAAATTAACACTATTCAGAGCCACCTGTAGCTCGCTCTAACAACGGAATAGTACCCAATTTGATATGAAGCTTAATGAAGTAAAAAACAATTTAATTCCAAAAATCTCCGATGACGCTATTTATAGCGTTGTTGAAGCTTACGAAACTGAGAATCAGCATGAAAATTGGATATGAAGGGAAAAATAAATTTTTGTTTCTGTATGAAACAACGGTGCTCGTAAGCTGGGCTTTAAAAACAAATACACAGGGCCCAAAAATATTCACAGCTGCAATCTGTCAACTCAAATGAATATTCGACTTGCATTATCAGAACTTGGATTAATAGAGAAGCAACACTATCTTAATCAGTAGAATAATACACAACTCTTCGAGATTTTCGTATCCGACTGGAAGAGCATAGAATCGCTTAATGGTTTAAGTGAATACTTAAGAAGTTTGGGGAAACAGAATCAGTCACAATTCTCAAAATTAGAGAACATAAACCGTATGTAACATATTTTAATAACTTAAATACAGAGAGCCATTATTTGTACTAATAGGGCATGAATTTTTTCATGCTAGGGATTTTTTTGCTGGAATTTGTGCTCCCTTCTACTAACCATGCAAAATCAGTAGCTTGCAAGAACTCAAACATAAAGATAATGATAAACGACGGACATTTGCTTTGTCGTTTCTTTCCAGGTGGAGATTGATAATGATATCCTTGGCAAAATCGAAGAAAAGATGAGGCCTATTTTCATCTGAATTCAAATGAAAACGTCTTGCATTTCAAATATTTTTTCAGAACCGAGTTCGGACATCTACCAGTGCAAAAAATTTCTTTGGAACTCACCAAAAGTTTCCATTTGATGGGACTTCACTGCCCAATCTATCATTGGGACATTCTTTTTTGAGAACATCGGTCCGAAAGGACCAGTAACGTCAGTCATTAAAATATTTCGCTACGCTGACTAATTTTGTCATTTCACAAATGTTGCAAAAAACTATCTCAGGCAGATAATATTGCTTAATAGTGTAACCACTTATTGTTATTACTACAACTGTTGCACCGTCATTTGATTGTGAAAGACATCAGTCCCAGTTTTTTCAATTGCATGACCAGCTCGTTCCTCTGACATAATTCCATATGACTTTTACCTCTGGGGGTATTTGAAATCAAAAGGTTATGTTAAATCATAAACTTGACTATCCTAAAGGACAATACAATAAAACAATGTTAAATATTTCTTGTAGTATGTTGCATATTTCAGTGGAGAATTCGTGCATAAAGCTTTAACATTTTACTAAAATTTTGCATGTGTTGTTATTTTTTGAACTCTTTTTACATCGTACAGATCCATAATTACGTTGCATCAGGGACTAAATTTTTTACACGGAATCTTGTTTCTCAATTATTGGTTTATAAACCGAATTTGGTGTTATTTCGGTTGTTGAATTGAGCTTCAAATGACTCTGAATAGTGTCAACTTAAAAAAGCCACCCAAAGCTAATTGAGAAAAATTGTACTTTTATACATTAAGTCAAAATAATAATAATAGTAATAAGAATAACAATAATAGTAATGAAGAAAATCATTAACAGTAATGAAAAAAAAGTGGTGGTGTTAATGTTCTAAAGAAATATTAATTTCAATTTGCTGTTTACAAATTATTTTTATATTAAAATTTAAATAAAATATTTTCTAGTTGATTCACGAGTTAGAATGTATCTGAGCTGCAAAAACTGTTTATCAAGGAATTGCTACAACTCTCCATTCCTTTTCATCACCACCAATAGTTTATGGAAGACAGTGAGGCCATGAAAATCAACAAATGTATTTTCTTATAGATGGCATTTATCGAAACAACAATCTCGGTTGCTTATTGAAACTCCTGGAGTATATGAACGCTCATATTGATGTAGTTTTACTGAATTTTCTGGTCAGCACTGTCTGTCTCTTAGCTTCCTGAGTCTGCCAGGTCGAAGGACATTCCGATAATCACCCCTTACCTTACTCTTTTTAATCACAAAAGCCATTGTCTAATTGTGAATGTTTAACTTACTAAATATGTCCCGTAAATATCGGCCATTTCTATGATATCTCTCAATTACGCCTCTCTAGAAGTCAGACAGCTCTGAATTTCATGCACCCTGTATGCGATTAAGGCCAATGCTGTTTCCGACACTATATTTAAATACGAAAAGTTTGGAATTGATCAATACCCCAAAATACATTTGCATGGGTGTTCAAATACTAATTTGTAGATAGTGTATACCTTTCATAAATAAAATTAATAAACGCTTGAATAAAAATATGCTTACCGTGGTGGTGACCCTCTGGGAAATTATAAACAATGATTTGTTAAAAAATAACGATGTATTATGTTAAATAAAATATTGCTACTAATAAATAAATTAACATTATTTATAATAAAATAAACAGATCATGGTTAACTACATAAGGACTACGTATCAAAGAGCATTTTCGAATAATGGATTTTAAAAATATTGTTGTGTTAAAAATATATTGCTTGAAGATAGAAATAACCTGAAAATGCCTAATCATATAAACTTCTACTCTCAAATTTCTTGCCGTTGTATTATTTAATTTACATTACTAACAGCATAATATATTGCCATAGTGAAGGTCACTTTAAAGAAAAATAATAAGAAGAACTCATTGTAAAAGGATAATTAAATATTGTTTTTGTAATCATACAAAATTTAATTTTTAAAAAAGTATACTTTTATTCAATAAACAAGAATTATTTTTGCACTATTAATATCGAAGAACTACTCTTGTTCATAAATAAAGTATTACTTAAAAATAAAAACATATTACCATGATGATCTAAATTTATAAATAGATATAATTAATTTTACATTCGAAGGTCTTTCTTATATTTAAAGAAGAAATTAACAATTATGACATAAAAAGAAAATAAATTACCGTGGTGGTGGTGATTGTCTAAACAAACATAATGAAAAATTTACAGTGTAATGCTTACACATCCCGCTAATATTAATAAAACTTTTTATAAGAATGCCTAATTTGAAATAATAAAGAATAAATGTAGTGATGTCAATTATTAAATAAAATTTGCATTTCATTCAATTTTTCCATTTTTTATTTTTTATATTAATAAAAAATAGCAATTATTTATGCTCAACCGGTCAAAAAAGAAAAAGTGCATAATAAAAATATGTTTCAAGAAATAGCCACTTAGAAAAGCTGCTTCAGTTAAAATTCTTATTTAACAGATATGAAATTTGTTGCACTTCAAACGTATTACATAGCCAGAAATCAATGCAAATTCATTTAGGTTTATCAAAGAAATTATATGTGAATTTGAAAAGATGAATCAACAGATAAAATGAGTAAACGCGCCCTTTCTCACCCCCTCAAAAAATACCATCTTACAACGGTTCATCTGATAATGCACATTCCAATATGAATATCAAATAAGATGTTCAATATGCAGTAGGTTGAAATAAATTATCTGTAGTATTTGTGGCTTTTCAATAATATTTCCTTACATGAATTTTCATTCGAATGAAATTTTAGAAAATTACTAGCATTTTTATTATTTTAGGGTGGCTTCTAACAAAAGAAAATGAATATTCTAAAAACGAGATGTATTTCTGGAGATATGACAATAAGAGAAACTGAAATTCATGAAAGCCATTAAAAGAAGTAGAAAAAGGAAGTGGGGAAATCTGAATAAGAATTAAAACTCGATGATGATCGATCAGATTGGAATGAAAAAAAAGTGACAGGGTACAAATTCATCGCTTTCCAAGCCACATCTAATCTCAATTTAACACCTACAGTGATAGTCCAAAATCGGGTTATTTTTTTCTCTCTAATATATTAGTCCACTATTAGAGCATCCAGTAATTTCGATACTCACATCAGCTATTCCCTAAAATATACGATTTGCTTTTCACTCCGTTCTTATTCATTTCTTGTCTTATTTTACCGGTTTCACTCATTTTCGGTGATCATCGAATTCTCAAAGTGAAAACGTAAATTAACAGTTCAAGATGAAAATATAAGTAAATAACAAAAAATGAAAATTTTAAATTTAAAAAAATTTCAGGGGTAGTGCTGATTAGCATCTTCTCTGGGTTGCACATCCATCATATCATGCTAAAATAAAAATAATTGAGATCATCATTTCAAGACGCTCAATCGTGTTTCAGATAACAGAAGTGGCCTGAAAAACATAATGATCCAACCGTTTAAAATGAAGAAAAAATTCGAATGTAATATGATAGAATATATTACCGTGATGATGATCATCTAAATAAATACAATGTAGCTATGTATTGGTATAGAGCATTATGATAAATAACTTTTTTATATATACTTGAACAAAATTGAAGTTAAAGAAATAAAAATATAGCGACGTTCATCTAATATAAGAATACGATTTAAATAGTTTCGAAATTATTCTGCCCTTTAAGGTTTAAATAAGATGTTGCATTAAAGTAAAAATATATTACTAATATATAAATAAAATATATAAATAAAAGTATAATTATTTAAACTATGAAACACTAGGTCTAAAAGCTCTTCTTACAATAATAAAAGAAAATAATTTAGTGATGATGATCATGTAAAATAATATATATATATATATATGAGTAAAGTAACTTAAAAACAAATAATGATTTAAACATTTTTGTAATGTGTAAAAATAAATTTACAATAACAGAAAGCAAAAATATTTTACCGTGGTGGTGATGATCTGAGTAAACAGAACAAAATATTGTATTAGCAAAAGGAGTCTATCTACAGGAAGACTTATTTTTTCGGATTAGGTTAAATTAAGGATTTAAATAAAGGGTATATTTACCGTGGTGATGGTCACCTAAACAAAGATTGCATTTCAAATTGCTTTATTAAAAATATTTTTCTACGTTTGCATTTTTTAAAAACTATATTTAAGTAATACTATATTACCATGATGACCAAAGTTTCCTGAAAATGCAGAGTGAATTAAATTTTACTCTTATATGTTTTACTTACATAAAATAAAATATTTGAATTAATAATTAAATAAAAATATATTTAATTGTCATTATATTTTTAAATAATGTCAGTTTTATCGTTCAAATATATACAATGAAGTATTTCATTGATAAATAAATATATTTAAATTATAGATAATAAATGAAACTGATTTAATTGCACAAAATTTTAAATATCAATCAAGATTAAAATCTTCAGTGCTGATAATTTGAAGAAGGATTGAGTTTTGTTTATTACACACAAAATAATTTTATGTTTATATTTGCATATGATGAAATAAACATAAATTTTTATGGTGATCGAAGAAACCTGAAATAGATTTTCAATCTTAAAACAGTTAACTTCAGTTTCAAGATGAACATGCAATAATAATACAAAAAAATATATTACCGTGATGGTGATCATCTAATTAAAAGCAGTGAATCATGTTATTTGTTAAATTATATAATTTGTCATGATAACTATAATTTCTATGCACTTTATATTATTAAATATGAAAATAAAAGCAGTTCATTGCGGTCATCTACATATATACTATGTTTCGAAATAATTTCTTAAGCTACGATTTAAAAAAAATTATAAATTTAAAGTAAAAATATATAGACATATTAGTCAAAGTTAATTAAATTGACATGTAAAAGTAAGTTTTTAATCTTATCTTTATTTCATTTAAAATCCTGGTAATTTTGAGAATTCCAGCACCTTAAAAAACAAGGGATAATATTTCGTGCCCGAAAACCAAATATTGCTGTCTCTTTCTTCAAATTAATTACAAACAAGGAGCACTTATTAAGATATCAATGAAATGCGCGACTAGTTTTTAACAGTGAAAATTTTATCTATAGTGTTAAGTTACTTTTTGAATGAAGGGTTTAATTTTTTGTGACTAAATTTATCCTCATACTTATTTCGATTCTAAGTACATTATTCTGTGCATCACTTTTATACAATTAAAAGTGAATTTTAAAATATAAAACAAGGATAGACAAATCAATTATTATAAAAATGTTTTTATTACGATATTTAGAACTAAATTATTCGAATCATTTTCATTTTTTTAAAATTCTAAGTATTTATGTATTGAGTATGAAATCTTTTTATGACAAAAATAAATTTGGTAATTTTTTATATTTTGATTTTAACGTATCTAACCGTAATTATATTTTTCTAAAATGTGCAAATCATGAAAGTTGAGAAAAAAACAATTATTGACAAAAATCATAACATTTAGAGTCTTTCTTCTTCTTTTTTTTTTTTTTTGAAAAGCAATAAATTAGCAAGTCAAACCAAAAATTCCAATTATGAAAGTAATTAATATTATAAAAATATATATGAGCTAAAACATTTAAAAAAAATTAAATAATCAGTGCCAATAAAAAAAAATAAAAGACAGAAATTTTTCCAATTTTTTAATACTCTGTACAGAAAAAAAATTTAAAAAGAGCCAACTTATGGAAATCATTATAAAATATTTATAAAAAATTGTAATTTTTTATTGATTTTACAATTTTACTTTACAATTAAACAATGTTTTCTCTCCTTAGATATTGCCTTTTACCCCTTTATTTCAACAGTCAATCCATCAATTTTTTGCAACAATTAATGTCAAGGGTTTCAGATAGAAAAAAATAAAATTAATTACCGTGATGACGGCCATCTAAACAAACATAATGAAACCAACGTATGATTAAAGGTAAAAAATATATAACAAAATCTTTTGTATAGTAATATGAAATTTATTAAGAGGTAAAGAATAAAAGCTAAAGTTTTGAACAATTAAAGAAGGATTAAGTTTGAATATATTATTCTCAAATAATTTTTTGTCCTCAGATTAAAATAAAATGTTACTATAAAAAATACATTACCATGATGATCAAAATGTCCTGAAAAGAAATAATAAACCATGCTTTTAACCTTGAAACTCTTTTTAAGTTGAACTTTAAACTTTAAATTGCTAATAACAAAGATACTTTACCGTGATGATGGTGATGTTCTAAACAAATATAATTAAGATATTTAGAGGTAAATCTTCATATAATTATTACGATAAAGAAAAGTAATATATTGAGATCTAATAATAAGGATGGTGAGAATTAAAAAGTTGGCATTAATGATGTAAATATGAATAAACTTTGAATCTGATGTTCAAAAACTAAGATTTTATTTTTAGAATTATAAAACATTTTCGTAATCAACTCTTGAATTTGAAAATATCAGAGTTGTAAAAACATTTATTATGATATTGCAATTGAAAAAGTTTCCCCAAAATAAATCAGAATATTTATTTTCAAACTAGATATAAGGTTTTGCATTTCAGGCATATTTTATAAACGTGATATGGTAAAAAATACTTCGCTGTAGTAAAAATTGTAGTAGTAAAAAGTCATGAATATTGAGCATTCAGCAGATAAGCGTAGCATAGATAAATCACCTTACACGACCATCATCGTAAAGACAGCCCGATAATATATCCAATCAAAAATGAATATCAAATAAGGTAAGCATTGTACAACAGATTTCAATAAATGGCATATAAATTTTATCTTTTTTTCTTTCTGATTATAACAATTAATGCTTCTGCTTTAATTTTAATATGATTTTAGAGCATTTATTCCATTTCTTAATTTTTTTCCATTTATTTTTTTTTCTGCTTTTTTTATGATTGGATTCTTATAGTAAAAACATAAAGAAAGAGTGTCATTTCTCAAGATGAAAAAATTGAATGAGAAATAAAAACAGATATTTCAAAAATAACGATAATGCATTACTAATGAACGAATTGTCACTGAATATTATGCTGTTATAAAAATATAATATTATGACCGCTCTGAAAAAACATAACGAAGATTTAACTCTTAAGCAATAATATCATGTTTAAAGATAAATTCAGAAAAACAAAAATATATATTACCATGGTGATGGTCATCTGAACAAATACAATGAAACAAATAACAGACATAAGGATAAATGCATAATAATAAAGTTTGGCTTTAAAGTAAAATACAATCATTAGTATTGATCAATTAAGTACCGAAATAGGGTATTGCTAATTCATGGTAAACGTAGCTTTAAACAACGATCAAATTTCAATATCATTCAAGAATTTCAAATACTTTTTAAGCTTTGATTTACATAAAATATAATTTTAAAATTAAAATATATTACCATGATCGAAATGCTTTTGAAAAATGATTTTTACCTTTTTAATTTTTTAATTTTTTTTGATTGAATTTTTTATATTTAAAGAAAAATATACAGTAAAATCGTTATATTAAAAGAAATGTTTGGAAATCTGTTTGGGAATTTATTAAAATTTATTTGTAAAATTGATATAAATCTGTAAATTAATCATTATATATAGTTGAATTTTTATATTTATATAAAATGTGAGGATAAGAAAAAAATCCTAAGGCTTATAAACATGTGCTAGTATGAAATCTCACTCGGTTACTAATGCAATTTCTTCTATCTACATTTACATTAGATATTTAGTTGAGGTAAAAATATATTCCATAGGAAAATGAAATCAAATTAATGGAATAAAATTTTGTTAAAATTTTTTCTTAAATTTATCAAAATTTCTGTAGCAAATAGCATAGTATACATATTTTTACCATGATGGTGGTCATCTGAAAAAGGGAAAAAAACTATTGGTGAAAAGTATAATATATCCTATTAAATCATATTTTTTTAGTTAGTAGAAATTTAATGATAAGAATAATAGAAGATACTGATCTC
Organism: Argiope trifasciata; assembly: GCA_026543055.1. NCBI lineage: Eukaryota > Metazoa > Arthropoda > Arachnida > Araneae > Araneidae > Argiope > Argiope trifasciata. The sequence goes on along the minus strand of JAPMOQ010061697.1, from coordinate 891,138 downwards.
ATGAACAATAATAAGTTTCAATGTATTTTCATGTGATTTCTTATGCTTATACTAAAAAAATATTAAATTAATGTGAAGTGGTAATAAACGACACTTGTAGTTATTCTTATATTTGAAAAAAATTATGATAATAATTAAATTACCGTGATGGTGGCCATCTAAAGAGGATTAAGACACAATTTATTGATAAAATATATCTTACCATTAACAAGACGTTTTATTTATATTTAGATAAAATGGATTTAAAAAAATGATTAATAAAAGTGGTAGTTGTAAGCAGAATTGAATTAATATACATTTTCATATATTTAAGATGTAGATAAAATAGATTGTTCAGATAAGCTTAAATTTAAAATTAAATGTCATTTCAAAATAAAACTATATTACCGTGATGACCGGAGTGACCTGAAAATGCATAATAAATTAAAATTTAAATATTTTTCTTAGAATTAAAGAAAAATTTATAAATAACAGAAAATAAAATTTTTACCGTGATGGTGATCACCTAAAAAGAGTAATGAAACAATTTATAGATTAAATTCCTTTTATCGCTATCTATGAAAGCTTTCATATTTAAATAAAATTGAAACATAGGAATAATCATAAAAAATCACGATAATGATTAAAATTAAACAAAAAATATATCATGCCTAGATTTACGAATACATCTAATGAAAATTGTGAAAAACTTTATTTAAATAAGCTTAAAGTTATAGTTAAATGACAAAATAAAATTATATTACCGTGATGGCCGAAGTGACCTAAAAATCCATAATGAATTAAAATTTAAATGTTTTTTCTTAGAATTAATAATAAATTTACAATAACATTAAACAAAGATGATTATATCATCATTTAAAGAAACCTTATTAAACGATTACACTACCCATTGACAGAAACCTTTTTACATACAAATAAAATTTTAGATTACGAATAAAGAAAAAAAGTGATTATTGTGGGTCAAGGTTAAACTAAATTCTAACAATCATACAAGTAAAGAAATTTATTACAAAAATAGTGTACCTATGCCACACATATTTAACAATATATTCATTCATCATATCGTTACAAAGGAAATGCCAGTATATTTTGAGAAAACAGCCTTGAAACTTAAAGTATAGATTATATATAAAAATGTACCAACGGCCAATGATACGGCCGTTTGGATATCGCACGCGATTAAGTCTTGGCTTAACATTTGCCGACCTTGATTTCGGTCCTCCACTAGTATATTTTTTCTTTGTTATAATTTGTTTCCTTTTAAATTTATTTTTAATTAAATCAACAACTTACAAACATTTTTATAAAAAAAGGAATTAGGAGAATGAAAATTTCTTGGTTACAATTTAATTTTTAAAAGATTAATGATTATAATTTTACATGCATATTTAAAAAGTATTCAAAATTATTTAATTAATGACATAAGAAAAGTATAATAAGTTACCTATTTTTACACACGAAAATAATAACAAAATTCTTTGTTCTTGGATTATATTTTAATTTAAAAAAAATAATTACAAATAAAGATTTTATTTTTCAAAAAAATTATAAAATTTATTTAAATGGAATCAGCAAACTGCAAATCGTTTCAATTAATATCTTATTAATTTTTATCCAAATTTATTTTTAATCATATGGTACTAGAATTATAATGTAAAGTATCAAACTCTTTCTAAATTACCCTATTTTGTAATTTAAAAAAATAATTATATTTTTAATAATTGTTGTAATTTAAAAAAACTTACTTATATCCTTAAATATGTTTCTTTTAAAAATTAAATTATAGTTCAAGAATTAGGAAGAAAAATATTTATATTTGCATGAATACAAATGAAAAAATATTAAAACTATTTGTAAATCTATATTAATTTAAAACAATTTTTTAAAAAAAATGAAAAATGAAAAAAGTGCTACCCTAGCAACCAGGAAAAGTAAATGCTAAGTCCGCGCGATATAAACATTGTGACGGTGACACATTATTAGTAAATTAACCTATACTGAAAGTTTAAAGACCATTTGCAGGCTATTGCGCTTAACATTTTAATGAATGGATAACTTAGGATACCTTACAAATTAATAAAATACATACAACTATTTCTCATCCTGAAATTTGTTTTAATCCATGTCCTTTGTTTGTTAAATATTATCTTAGATTTAAATTCGGATTTTTTTTTTCAAATAAGTTTATTTCTAAAATAAATATATAATTTTTTATTTAATATGAGAAATATCTTTTGTTAAAATCAAACGATATTACCACGATGATCGAAATGGTCTGAAATTGCATAATACATTAAATTTTAAACGTTTTTGTAACATTAAAAAATTTATAAATAACATTAAACAAAAGAAATTGCCGTGATAGTGATCACCTAAAGAAACAAAAGGAAAAAAATTTGCTGATAAAAGGGTGCAAGATATCGTTAAGAGAAAACTTTTCAGATTAAAAATAAAAGTTTTGGATCAGGTCATATAAGCAAGGATTAAAATAATAGTAACCACCTCAGAACTATTCTTAGACTAAAAATTTAGATATTTTTAACTGACTAGTTTATAATTAAAATTAAATATGTTGAAATAAAACTCAATTACCATGATGACCGAAGTGACCTAAAATGACAAAATGAATACATATCAATTTTTGTATATATTTAATTTGCAAATAGCAAAAAATAAATGGTGGTCGTCTAAAGAAAAAAACGCAACACCTATTGACACATGCAACTTATCGTTATGAGAAAAAAAATTTAATATGTAGATAAATTTAATATAAGAATATAAAGAATAAAAGTGTTGGCTCTAATGTTATAAAAATAAATAATATTAATAACTCTAATAAATTCAAATAATATAAAATAAAAATACTTTACCGTGGTGGTGATCATCTAAAGAAAAGAAAGAAATTTAAACATCAGAAAAAATATCAATCCCACAATCAAGGGTGAAGCAAAAAATCTATTCTTCTCCGATATTTTCTTCTATTTAAGGTTTACAACTTTTTCAGACATGTAAATTAAGCATTGAATTAAAATAAAATTGCATTACCGTGATGACCGAAGTGACCTCAAATAACAAAATGAATACATATTAATTTTTATATACATATAAAGTTAAATTTGCAAATAGTAAAAAATAAAAATATATATTACCATGATGGTGGTCGTCTACAGAAACAAAATGAATCAGTATAACAGTAAACGAGCATTGACACATACAACTTATCGTTATGAGTAAAAATAATTTAATGTGTTGATAAATTTAATCATAAGAATAATGAATAAAAGTGTTGGTTCTAATAATATAAAAAAGTTGTTAAACTAAAATCTGTTATTTTCAGTCGTTTTCTTAAATTTAAAATTTACATTTTTTCAGGTAAGATTAAATTTAAAATTTAATATGCTAAAATATAACTTTATTAAAGTGATAATCGAAGTGACTTAAGATGGCGTAAGAAATAAACGCCATTTTTTTTACATTGAAAGATGCATTTTCAAATCATATAAAATAAAAATACTTTACCGTGGTGGTGATCATCTAAAGAAAAGAAAGGAATCTAAACATAAGAAAAAATATCAATCCCCCAATCAGGGAAGAAGCAAAAAATCTATTATTCTCCTATATTTTCTTCCATTTAAAGTTTACAACATTTTAGGACATGTAAATTAAGCATTAAATTGAAATAAAATAGCCTTACCATGATGACCGAAGTGACCTAAAATGACAAAATGAATACATATTAATTTTTATGTATATTTAAAGTTAAATTTGCAAATAGCAAAATATAAAAATATATTACCATGATGGTGGTCGTCTAAAGAAACAAAATGAATCAGTATAACAGTACACGAATATTGACACATACAACTTATCGTTATGAGTAAAAAAAATTTAATATGTAGATAAATTTAATCATAAGAATAAATAAAGGTGTTGGTTCTAATAATATAAAAATAAATAATATTAATAGTTCTAATAAATTCAAATGATATAAAATAAAAATACTTTACCGTAGTGGTGATCATCTAAAGAAAAGAAAGAAATTTAAATAAAAGAAAAAATATCAATCCCACAATCAGAGATGAAGCAAAAAATCTCTATTATTCTCTGATATTTTCTTCTATTTAAGATTTACAACTTTTCAGATATATAAAATAAGCATTAAATTGAAATAAAATTGTATTACCGTGATGACCCAAGTGACCTGAAAGAGCAAAATAAATTGTAAAGGTATTCGTTTTATATTTAAAGATAACATAAAATAAAAATATAATGATGATAATCATCTAAAGAAGCATAATGAAACAGCATTTTAATAGATAATAATTCTGGTTTAGATGTATGTAATAATATGAATAAAGAAAAGTGTTACTACTATAAACCAAAATTAAACTAAAATCCATTATTCTCAGTTGTTTTCTTAAATTAAAATTTTTTTTCAGATACGATTTAATTTAAAATTGAATATGGTTAAGTTATAAATATATTACCATGATGGCCGAAATGACCTAAGAAGGGATAAAGAAAAAAATTAAAAACATTTTTTTAACATTTAAAAGGAATTTACAAGAAGCATGTAATAAAAAATATATTATCATGATGTCGGTTATCTAGGGAAACAAAATTTAATTAATTACTGGTAAAAAGTTATAACTTTTCTTTACAAAGGACACTTTCTTATTTTTTGATGAAATACCAAGGATAGAAATAGAGAACTAAAGCCATGATATTCAAAATACATACTGACAATGTTTGCTTTTGAATAAAAGGTATCAGTAAAATTATAGAAGCAAAAATATAAATATATTACCATGATGCTCAAAGTGACCTGAAAAGACGCATTGAATTTTAATTATAATAATTTTTCTTAACTTGAAAGATGCACTTAAAGTAATAATTGTTTAAGTAAATTTTAAAATCATATATTCATCTCAAGAAATAACGAAAGAAATTCCGACAGACCTACTAGTATTATCATTGTAAATTAAAATAAAGGAAACATTTAACTATTAGCAAAATAATGAGACGAAGATAAAAATATATTACCATGATGGTGCTCATCTAAACAAAAATTAAATTTTAATTTATAATTATTTATAAATACTTTCTTGCATGAATAAATTATCATATGAAATAAAAAATATATTACCATGAAAATCGCTTAAAGATCGCTTATGGATTCCTAAAAGAAAAGATTGAAACAAACCAATATTTAAAAAAGTTTTATGTTAGAAGATAAATTTAGACTAAAACAAGTAAAGAAATTTCGTGCAAAAATAAATCTTTATTATTAATATTGTAATGCGTCTATAGTTTATCTCTATATCTGTTCAAATTTCAAACACGTCGGGACGATTTATATATTTTTTTTCAAACATTTTTCAAAATTATATAACATTAAGTATGATATTATCTAACTAATGCTCTTGTAGGTATATACTATTCATATCATTGCAATATTGGCGTTTGGTTTTATATGAAGATATATGAAGTTATAATTGAAAATTTATGATTTCAAATTAAATTTTGAAGGTAACAGATATTATAAATTATTAATATTGAACAAATAATGGTATCAAATAGAATTCCAATTCAATCAAAGTGGCATTTCAATTAGTAAGATGACAAGAAATTTCAGCCTCTAAAAAGATTTAATGAAAATGTATTTATTGTTGAGATTTCGATAATAAAACATTTTTAAAAGTTTTCACATATTTGCTTTCATTTTTCTATTTCGATATATATTATTGATAACTTATTACTGATTTATATTTCCTTTTTATTCATCAAACAAAAAATTTGAAATCTTATTTACAATCTTTCAGAAAATTCAAATGATTAGAAAAGCTTTTCTAATTTTTCTTAATGAATCGAAAACAGAATATGATGAATTGTTCCATTCAGTATTCTTTGACAAAATTCAAAGGTTTTTTTTTATTTGTTACAAAATATACTAATTTTTTTCATACAAAACAGCAAAAATTTACAAATATATTACCGTGAGGATGACCTAAACAAAGATAATAAAGTTAATTATTAATAAATCGATTTTATTGTTCTAAAAGAATGTTCACAATTATATAAAATATATATTTTATAGGAACATGAACAAGCATAATGTTGGACACTATTTCTGTTTTGCCATGCCTATGGCTTTTAGAATGACCATCAATTATTATTAGAGTCGAATGAATACATAATTAGAATTTTAAAATGTAGATTTTCAGTAGGAAAATGCAGATTTCAATGAGTATTGTATATGAAATTGCATTGACTGACAAATTCGAAGTTTATGAAAAGTTTATAACATCTCTAATGCAACTTTCTAAGCCTAAATGAAATAAAAGATAATAATAACTTTTCATTATGCTCAGGCCCCTAGTATTTTTTTTTCATTATGCAAGACTTTTTTATACATAAAGCGTTAAAAAAGCTGATCTTGTTTTCAGCGATAAGTTGAGGTTTTAAGACAATATTTTAATTTGGTCACAGTAATTATCAAATTTAAGAGCAATAATTTATATGTTTCTAAAGATAATAGTAAATAATCATTTATATACCTTAATAATACGACATAGTATCTGTTCTGTTTCGTCCAAATTGGAACATTCAATATAACCATGCCAATACTACACAGGTATTCTTTAAATTTTCCATTGGCACAATGTAAATTTTTAAAAATTATTCAAGACAATGTAAATGCAGCCCACTCAATACGTGGCCATTTTTCAACTTGCACCGAGTTCCATCTTGCATTACCAAGATCTCAGCAAAATTATTTGTATTTGCCTGATGTTTTCATTTGTTGAGGATTTATCATGAGTGACATAAATATCAAGAAATAATAATCACTAATATACAGTAGATCAACTACTACAGTCATAAAAAGATACGCAAAGCTGTCTGCTGCCTCTTAAGATGCATTTTGTTTACTGTTGCCTGGGTGTCTTCCTAGAATATCTTAATTATATCCTAAATAAGCAGAGAAAGTGTTTTCACCAAGATATTTCTTTAATAGAAACATCTGCAACAATTGATTGATTGAATTATTCATTGACATCGAAGAAGGATGCTTCAGGTGTCAAATACTAACTAAAAAATCTCCATCATTTTATAGTTAAAAAGACCAAACATGAGTATAGCCATACAGATTTCATCCTAATTTATCTACATACTATAAAACACTATATATGATAATAAAAATTACAAAAGAAGAAAAACGCTGCTGTACGAGAATAAAGTTAAAATTAAATTATGTTATTCAAAAAGAATATTTTGATACTTAAAGAAAATAATAATAACTTAGACAAAAATCATCCCATCATGAGCATGGATTTCTAATTGCCAGAACTTATCATTACTATTTTAACTGACTGTCTCAAGCTTCAGGAGGAGTTTATATTTAAACATTAAAAACATTTCTCTTCGAAATATTCGTTCGAATGACAAACAAAGTAAATCAGAAGTAAATTCCTTATTTTAAAAACCTTTTAAAACTAAGATATAAATTTATGTAGAAATGAAACAAAAATCCTTACCATGATCGTCGTTCCCAACTTGATGATCATCTAAAAACATAATTAAAGCAATTAATAGTAGTAAAAACCAATTTAGTATCATTAGAAATTCTTTCTGTTGACAGAAATTAGGATAACAACAATAAGAGCATTACCGTGCGTATCATCTAAATAATCAATATAACAAATGATTAGTATATCTACAAATACTACTACTATAAATTAAATTATTTATAACAAAAAGCAAAATAAAATAAAATATAGTATAAAGCATTTTACTGTGTATGTAATGATGGTTATCTAAATTAAAGAATATTATTACGAATTATTAACATTAGAGAAAGATAAATTACAAAATGAAAGTGAAATATACTACCATCAAAATCACCCAAAGATCATTTATATATACTTAAAGAACAAATTTAAGCAACTTGTTATTCTAAAAGTGCTCCATTATGGCAAAAGATAAGTATTAGCAAAAATTATCTAAACAAGTTTCAGATTTATCTATTCTTATATGCTTGAATTTTCTATGTCTGTTCGAATTTCAAACACCTCGCAGTAATCTAAAATTTAATTTTTGATACATTTTTCAAATTTTTTGGAAAATATATTAAATAGAACCTAATATCAATAAGGAAATACTTTCACTTGGTTATATTTAGGAACTAATAATTGAAAAAATTGTATAATACTCTAAATTAAAATTTGAAAGACATTAAAGTAATACAAAAGGAAATTCCAATAGATAAAGGATATGGAATCGATTTTTAATCAATTTGAATGTGCTCTTGTAAGATTATTCAAATGTGTAAATCAATGCATGAAAGTTTGATTACTGATAAGATTTCGATCCAAACTGTATAAAATTGTTGAAATATATGATTTCTTCACATTATTTCAATTATTTCCATTTCAAACACCTTTAAATTTATTTATTTTTTTTGTAAAACTTACATCACCCTATAATTTTAATATAATGAATTTAAGAATTCTCGAGGCAGAATGTCATTCAGAAATACAAATTTTAGGAATTTGCTTTAGATATATATAAATCTAAAAATCATAATATTTTATTTTATTTGAATATAATCAGCATTTATCTAGAAAATTAAGACATTGTTGATATATGATATTTATTTTTTTCCACACAAGATAACAAAAGTATACAAATATGGATTACCATAATGATGGTCATCTAAACAAATAAAATAAATCAATATGTTAGAAAAATGACTCATTTTTTTATTGCAAACAACTTATTGTTAGAAATAATTATTAAAAGGGCCTAGAATATATTACTGACATATGGCAAGAAGAGAATTTAAAATATTATAATAAAAACTAGAAATGTATGGAAAATTTTAAAGTGTTCTATTATACATCATGTCAAAAACTACTATATTTCAAACTTAACTGCTTCGTAAGTTTCCGATTTTATTCAAGTTTCTGATATATAAAATGTAACCAAGATAAAAAAAAATCCACTGAATCAAAACGCTTCCCTTTTAGAAAATTTTTGTTTAATGATTTATTTTAGTGCAGTAGTTTAAACATTGATTCCAGTTTTCAATGCCAGCGTATATTTATAAATGCTTTAAACTGCTCGTTGCTAGTAATTTTTAAATATACAATCATATTTATACTTTTCTAAAGAAAAAAAATTTAAAGATTCAAATGTTTCATATTCCTTCATGCAGTGACATTTTCGCCAAATACTGTCTATGACGCCTATCTCCTTAACATCCAAGTGCTTTTCAAGCGGCACCCACTTTAATATCCAAACTTTCTCGAACATGTATCTAGAAGGCATGAGCTCTTCCAATCTGAGAGGCAGTTACTTCTTGAGGTCCGAAGCAATAAATATGTCATAATTCTACTTTGAGTAATTGACTTGCAGGTTTTCCGACAACAAGTAGTCTTTTCTACTGGCCGAAGAGTTTCAATCTAATTTATTGACACTTTTTAGTGTGAAGCGTTTCGTTCCTTAACTTTTCGGGGTATTTTTTTCATCACCAAATATTTGATAATTATTTTATAATTAACTTCGAAAATATATTTAAAAGAATTTAATGTTAAATTTTTAAATCAAGGAAATAAAACCTGGTATTAATATCAATTTCAAAAACATTTATTTTTAAATCTAATTTTCAATATATTTTTAGAATATTAACTCAATTTATTGGCAAAATTAAATAATACGGCATATATTATAATGTAATTTCTTTTTTATAGTTATATATGATATACATAATGCAGCTAAAAATGCAATTAAGATTTTTTGCATGATATAGATATCAATGCGATTCAGTAATTGACGATATAATATTTTAAATCTTCATTTAATCCTGAAATAAAAACATCCATTGAATAAAAAACATGTGAAAACAGCATCTTTTGAAAAACGTATCGAAAATAATACCTTCTTTTAACATTCAGCTAATTATTATTATTATCTTCTGTATTACATTTTTTAAATATAAACTGTCAGGCTCAATGAATTTTTCAATTTAAAATATTATTTTGAATTTTCAGTCGTAATGCACAGATTTTTTAGACTTTAAATTAAATTTTTAAGAAGTTTTCACATTTTGTTTCCAGAAACGTACAAACTCTTGTTTTTAATTAAATCATCAAAAAACAGGAATAAATATACATTCCAGAAACATCTTTGTTTTGCAACTTATTTTTACTAATCTTTAAAACTTTTTATCAAAGCAAGAGACTGCATTAATCAAACGTTATTTATCACATCTATCAAAGTAATTCGCTTAATGAGATGATATGTTTTTAAAACTTCAACTTACACTGACAATAATACAAAAAAAAAAAACCTGCTCAATAAAATACGGGGAAAAAATTACTCGCCAAATATTTTTTGTAAATACATTCCATCAGTTTCCATCCTGAACAATTAATTTTAGTTCATCATAGTCATGCTAATTTTTTTAAGCTGAATTTTGATTTTAAAATGTTATTTCAAGTTTTCGATAACATTGCTATAAAAAAATCTTATTATATTTGTATAAAAGGAATTTCTTAACTTAATTTCCATAAATATACGCAAGAGTTAATTTTGCGCAAATTTTTAATAAATCCCTTTTCGATCCTTGAAATAAAAGTTTGTACAAATATCTTCACACAAAAATCCTTATTAATCAGCTTATTCTTATTAAACCTTAAAAGTTTTACTAAAATAATCGTTTGTCAATAGTAGATAACATGCCATATATTACTGTTTAAGTTTTTGTGCAACAAAATAATTCAAAAAATAGACGGGATGATTTAAAATTTCATTTTATAATAAAATAAGAAAAATAAATGAAATTTGAAAAAATAATTCAAACCATCTGCTAAAGCATCATTTAGCCAACACTGTCGCTTTCATTAGTAGCAGGTAAAATAATTTTAGTTTCTTCATCAGTGAATTCAAGTTTACTTTAATCGTAATGAAGATGTCATAAGTGTTTTAATAAAAAAAAATTACTCTAATAATAAATAATAAATGATTCACAAGATGCAAAATAAAGAGAAGAAATTCATAACTAAAGAAAAATTTGTAGAATGGCATTCGTGCAAGTAACTCGCCCTTTATTTAACTTGTAACTTATCTCTAATAAAGGAGGGGAAAAAAGAAAACTCCTATTTTTTTGATGTCTTAATGCTATTTGATAACCGTAATTTGTATTCAATATTCAAAATTCAGAGGGATTTTTGATGACAGAATAAGACGCTAGAAATATAAAACGACTTCCGTCTACAATAACAAGTTTTCCTACCCATTTTATAAGAAAATTGCGATATGAATAGGTCGCAATGTCAATGCAATAGTTTGTCTTTATGACTTTACAATAGTCTTAATATTGAAACGATCTTCTAATGCTTATCCAAAAAATAAACATCCTTATATATCATTCATCGTTAATAGGAAACTTCAAGGGAAAAGTTCTTTTATAAATAGACATAAAATCTTTCCAAATTTGAGATAACATATGGAAATAGAAACTTGAACCGTCTTCATAACACAAAATTTGTGCAAAGAACCTGGTTTGTGAATCCCTTCCCAACCCTACGCCTTCAGGCACAAGAAAACCTACTGTGAAAAAAGCTACTGTTGTCAGAGATAATACGGACCTCCTGCAGTGCTTAACACAGTAGCCGCTTTTAATAACCATCTCACCTAAAAGGCAAGATGGCGCCAGAAACCAGTCCACTTGGAGGTTATAGAAAATTTCCAAACTGTTAGACTGGAAGTAAAAGGGTTATACGAAATGTTAAACGTTTCCCTATTTCTCAAGCATTTTTAAAAATTCGAATAAAATATTAGGTATTAAAAAAATTGTTATACCAAGACTGCACTTCAAAGTAAATATCATTTAAATCTCTACAGCAAAATGATTTATATTCATCATTAATCAATTCTTACAAATTTATACTATTTCACTTTCATATAAAATCAGAACATTTCAAAAGCTTTTTTAAAACAATGGTTAAAAATAATATTATCTCATTATTGGAAAATATGTTCCCATGGAAAATAACCTTCACTAAAGATTAGAATTTTTGTAGGAGCCGAATATGATCTTAAATTACTGTAGGAAAAATCAAACTTCTATAAAAAAAATCATTGCATGGGCAAGGAAAACATTAAAAGATGTAAATCCAAATATTAATATTTTGGAAATTATAGAGCAATCAATTACCATGACATTGCGGGTTAGTTTCTACATTCATTCAAAGAAGTAATACGTCCTTAAAGACGAACTCCCAAACGGATTCGTTCGGTTTCATCCTAGAAAATCTAAAATCTGTCACTAATTAACGTGTCTGCAGTGTGTTATCTGTCTTTCTTAAATGGAAAACAGCTTCGGGAAAAATACATTGAATGAATTACTGATGTGGATTGATGACGGATGTTTCCGATTACCAAAGAAATTCTGCATTTCAAATATTAATAACTAGTCGCCTTTGGCGACCAGCTGGTTCGCCATGAGTAAAGTGTTATAAAATTTTCAATTAAATCACATATTCATTAGCCTTGAAGTAATTCTGGGCATTGATTGGCCTGAAAATAATATTTTCTTTAAGATGATGGACGGAAAGCTCTAAAAGTACAACTTTCCCTAATAATATTTGTTAATTTTATAAATCAGTCAGTTTTAACTATCGGTTATGCTTCCAAAATTTTAAAAATGTTTTTTTCGGTGATGTTGCCAAAATATTAAATATTTTTTTAAGAAAGTGAGAAAGGGAAAAAAGTATTGAATTAATGATGCAGATATTGCAAACGATTACATAAATATGCCATTAAGTCGGGATTTCAATGCATATCCTGTCTGAATTCAATCAGGTTTACCGTAAATAAAGAAGATTTATTGATTTAATGATATAGATATTGCAAACGATTATAGAAGCAATAGAGCTCCCTCTATTTATATATCAGCTCTATGATAGAAACCTTTGCTTTGCATTTATTTTTTTAAGAAAATATCACATTTTAAATTTCTTTTATTTTATCCAGTCACGTGCTAAAAGTTGTATTTCTTTAGATTTAATTTACGATGACAGTTTTTTTTTTTTTTTGAACTTCCGTCATTGATTTCTTTTATTTTATCCAGTCACGTGATAAAAAAAACATGGTTAAAATATTTCTTTAAAAATTCATTAAAAATAGAAGCTTAAGTTATACATCAAAACACTGATACCATTAGAAGGCTAATTTTTTAATTTTTAAATTGATGTAAAAATCATGTTTATGCGATCATATTTTCGGAGGTTATAGCGGAAAAACGTCGAAATTTCACTTAAATTTTAATTAATTCAAATTCTAGTCAAAAATTCGAAAAAAGGGCTTCGAGGTGCACATTCCGGACCTCCAAGGCATACATGTACCAAATTTGGTAGTTGTAGGTCCAACGGTCTGGCCTGTAGAGCGCCAACACACACACACACGCACACACACACATTAAGCTTTATTATAAGTATAGATTAAAGATGGGTTATGTATTAAGATACATATTTCTTTTTAATTTCCCCTACGTGCAACAAACACTGCACAGAAAGGAGTTAAATTATTTACATATGTGAAAACCCAGAATAAAAACTATGAAAGTAATCTATCTCGATTATAAGAAAGTTTTTGTAATATAATATTATTATTCTTAATAAATATTTATGACTATAGAAATTTATTTCTATCAAAATAAAAAAAACTTATTGCTATCACGATTAAGGGTATTTGAATGTCAAAATTTATTATATTATTTTTAGATGATTATCTTAAGTTTGGAGATAATTACACATTTGAAATTGCAGAAAAATTTGTTAACTTAATGATCTCATCTAAATAGCAACCATGAGGTAAACCGAAAATAATTTTATAATGATAACTTTTTTTACGCTGAGATAAAAAATAAAAAGTAGCTATAACTCATTTCTATTAGCTATAAATCATTTCTATAAATGATATATAGTTAATTAAATAGATTAAATACTAATTAATTGTAAAGGATAATTATTTCATCTATTCAAATCAATCGATAAACTAACTATAAATCATTTCTATAAACATGGCCTTGTAAAAATCATATACATACAAATGTTTTAATACAACATCTAATATACTAATTATAATCTTAATGTTTTATTTAAAGACACAAAAACGTATAAAAATGATGTAAAAAAATTACCTTCAACCTGAACATCTAAAATGGAATTGCATCTAAAATTACTATTTTGAAGATGCTATTTTTTATTGCTGGTGGTTAATATAATAAATGTAATTTATAAAATGTATTATTATCATAAGCATTGTCATCTGAAATCCAAAATTAATTCAATCGTTTTTGTAAAGACATTTTTTATATTTGGTGACAAATTACAATATTAATAAATTAAAAATATGTTTCTTCACGTTGATCATTTAGATAAGAATAATAAAAGAAATTATCGCAAAAAATTTAATATATTATAAATTATTTTCGATTAATAGAAATTAGGATAGATATAAAACAGCACACTTTAATGTATTGACACTCATTAAAACATATATTTTGAATCGCAATTTTTATTCAGATTTACTTATATAATAAAATTAATCTATTATTGTTAAAGATCAAAAAGTAATATAAACTATTTAAAGTGAATAATAATGCAAATATAAAGAGTGTTACCATGTTCTGGATCATCTAAACAAGAAATAAATTTAAAATGATAATTACCAGAAAATAATTATTGGAGTGAGCAAATTCAAATATTTAAAAGCATATTACCATCAGATTCATTTAAAGACCGCTTATAGATTCCTAAAAATGAAAAATAAATCAATCTGTTAATCAAAAAGAACTTCCTTATGCCAAGAGATTAATTTAGGAAAAATTTATGGGCATGTTTGTTATTTATGTATGTCTAAAATGTATCTACGTTCAAATTTCAAAAATTTCTAAATTAATTACAACCCAAATATGTTTTTCAAGCATTTTTCAAAAATGTTTGGTATTATAAGAAATATTACCTAAATATACACTATTACCTATAATTACATGAAGTTTCTTAGATAGTATTTAAAGAATAAATAAAAACAAAAAAATGGAAAATTTCGAAGTAAATTTTGATAACTATCAAACCATTAAAATCGAATAGAGAAAAGATGAAAGGAGATATCTAATGTTCATCAGTGTAAAATGCATGATCGAAAATAGCTATAAGCCAGTTGAGACATTTTGATTAATTTTACTATTTTAATGGTTTGGTTAAAAGTACAATTGTTGTTGAGATTTCGATATCAAAATATTTTAAATACTTTTAAATACTTGTTTTGAATTCTTTCGACTTGGATAGCCTTAAGATTTATTTTATTCGAAAAACAACTTTTTTTATGACCATGTTTTTGAAATAGAGAATTTTTAAATTTTAAAAGTTTCAAAAATTTAGAAGTCGAAGGAACTATTCAAAAGTTTTGTTTTGAAACATATTAATAAAATTAAAACAATATTTCATGGGGTTCATCATTCATATAATTCAATATTCTTCAGTCGTTATATACATTACTGTTGCTATTAAATATGTATAATTCTTTTCTGTAAAATAGAAAAATATTCAAATACATTACTATGATGATACCACACATCATGATAATTAAAAACACATTAAAAAATCCGTTAAAAAGTATCACATATGATAAAAAGATCTTTTTTTATATTTTAAAAAATGACGACAAAAATAATAATAATAATAATAAACCCGAGAATCCATTAAAAAAGGGTTAGTTATTTTCATATAAGTCTCTATTAATTTTATGATCTGGTATTTAAATGAAACACTACGCCAAAATGAATTTATGTACGTGATGATGGAAATTTAATGAAAAGTCATAAGGAATTCAATCTTTCAATCTTGAAGGATTTTCTGATGTTTAAAGAAATGAATTTCAATAATAAAATAAAATTATATTACCGTGATGGAAGTCCCCTAAAATTTAATGAAGTCATTTATTGGAAAATATATATATAACATGTGAAGTAAATCATTATAAGACACAAAATTAAAGATAAGAAGAAAAAAAGTCACCGATTTTATTATCCAAAAAAAGATTTAGTTCGAATCTATCACACTTTAATAATCTTATTTAAGTTTTGATTCAAATAAAAATTTAAGGCACAATAAAAAAATTATTATAATGTTCGAAGACACCTGAAAAGTAATAATGAATTATGCAATTAGTCATAAGTTTTATTTAGTTTTTTTTCTAAACATAAATTTACAAAAATAATTAAATGAAATTACATTTCAACAAAAAAAAAAAGAACTAACTTACTGGTAAAGGAATATAATTTATTAGGGAAAAAGTTTTTTAAAAATTAAAATAAAAATATTTTTAAAAGTATAAATAATTTTTAAATGGTGACGGTATCTAAGAAAGAATTATGTTCGGAACAATTATTTTCAAACAAAGGCCTATGCTTGAATTTTAATGAATATTATTCCAAAATAAAAAAATATTACCATGATGATCGAAGAAATCTGATTAGAGAAAAAAAATATTTAAACTTCAAATGATTTTTTAATCAGTTTAAAAAGAAATAAAAAATATATATTACCATGGTGATAGTCATCTGAAAAAACAAAATTAAATTAATAGCAAAAGATTGTATTTCACCATTATAAGTAAAGTATTTGAACAATTAGTTAAAAATTAAAAACAATATTTTATGTTCATAAGCTAATTAACCATTAAATAATAATCTATATTCTCAAATGATTTCTTAGATAAGATAAATATATCACATTAATGCAATAATATATTACCATGATGCTCGAAATGACCTGAAAAATAAAAAAATGAAATATATTTTTAATTGTTGTGTATAAAAAATGTACATTAGTAGAAAAATATAAACTACTCTAGTGGTGTTTATCCGAGAAAAATGAGTAAAGCAATTAATAGATGAGCTGAAAGAAGTTTATTGATATATAATTATGATATATGATATATTGATATATGGCTATATAGTTAGACATAAAGAATGAAATAAACTAAATTATAAAGGATGTGTTTTAAACGATTATTTTATATTATTTATTTATTGTATAAAAATGTCTTATCATGGTAAGGTAAAAAATATTGCCATGATGCTCAAAGGAGCCTGGACGGCCATAATGCATCAATATTTATCTTATACTTATAAATAAATGTGCAAATATAACAGAATAAAAATATTTTAACGTATTATTAATCATCTATACAAAAATAAAGGAGCAATTTGTTTGTATAGTGGTATAGCTTATCGTAATAATTAAAATTCTTTATTTAGACAAGAATAAGTAATAAGAATAAAAGAATATACCGAAGTAATTGTAAAAGAAATCAACATAATTCACTCGTCAACTAATTACTTTCCAATAAAATAAAGAATATACAATATTAAAAATATTTATATGATAATCAAAGTCTCTTGAAAATTTATAAAGAATAATTTCTTTTTACTTTCAAAGGCTTTTTTTATTATTGTAAATATTAATTTGCAATAAAATAATAATAATGTATTATCATGGTGGCGATCATCTCAAAAAATATGAGGAAATAATTTCTTTGTAAATGATATAACTTATTTTGAAAAATAAAACTTTTTATATTAAAGGAAGAAATTAAAGAAAAGAAAGAAGTAGAAGTAATGACCATTGATGGAAAAAATCAAGGTTTTTAAATATAATTACCATGGTGATCATGGTGACCTAAACATAAAATGAATAAATTTTGGTAATTCAATTCCATCTAATTAAGAGCACTATGACAACTTACAGGAATAAAAGAATAATATATTACCATGGTGGTGATCATCTGAGGGAACATAAAGAAATAATTTATTCGTAAATGATATGATTTAATTTTCAAAATAATTTTTTAATATAAAAGAAGATAATTAAGATAAAAAAAAGCATAAGAGACGCAATGACCCCTTATAGGGAAAATTAAAGTTTTGATGTATAATTACCATGGTGATCGTGATGACCTAAACATAAAAGAAATTAAGTGTTTACAGTTCAATTCCATCTAATTTAGAAAAATATGACAACTTACAGTAATAAAATAATAATATATTACCATGGTGGTGATCATCTGAGGAAACATAACGGAAACAATTTATTCATAAATGATATGATTTAATTTTAAAAATATTTTTTTATATAAAAGACATTAAAGATAAGAAAAAAGAGCATAAGAGATGTAGTGACCCCTGATGAGGAAAACCAAGGTTTTGATATATAATTACCATGGTGATCGTGGTGACCTAAACATAAAACGAATTAAACTTTTTTAGCAAATCAAGTCCATCTAAATATGCCAACTGATCAATGAAAAAGTGAAATTAAATTTGATAAATAAACAATTTCATACTTTTTAGATTTAATATAAGGAAGAGAATAATAATAGAAAGTTTTTGAGATGATCATTTAAGTAAATAGTATATTTCAAATCTTTACTTTAAAAAACTTTTTTTGCTTGGAATTAAAATTCATTATATTGAAGAAGAAATATATTACCGTGGTGACCTGAAAAAATGAATCTTTTGTTCTAAAATGTTTGATTAGATATGCTTAAAAAATAAATGAAAGTAAAAATAAAATACAATAAACATAAAATTAGCTTGAAATATTACCAAGATGGTGGTTATGGGAATAAACAAGACGAAGGGAATTAATATTAAGAAAGATGATTTAATACTCAAAAAAAGTTTTGATAGAAAAATATTTTTCAATTAAAAAATGAAATAGAGTATTTCCGGAAGAATATTTCCGATTATGAAATACATTGCATGATTTTGTTGTCGATGTCACAGTTGTCATCACCATAATTTAAATCTTGTTATCTTCCTTTACTGATTGAGTGTCTCTTTTTAAAAATGCTGAACAGCTTTTTACACGAAACAAATATTTTAGCTATTTATTTACATATTTTACCTAGTTGGTATTTGATGCGGATAAAATTAATTACTTCAAGCGCTTTTTGGAATTCACTACGTGTACACTGCGAATTGTTCAAAGAGTTCAGAATACTATGATTAAACAGTAAAACGTATTAATAATATAAAAATGCTTAATAAATTTATTCAAACTTAAAAATTTCCTTAAAAACATATAATTTCATTTTCTGAAAAAATTTCAGATGGCGCAAATATGATCAAAGATAATTTAATCTTTTTGTATGAATGAAAAATATGATTCCAAAAGAAACTAAATGAGAATGCTCCCTCGAAGAACTGAGGCATTTTATGCAAATAAGGCAAATATGCAATGAAATAAATCATAACAACATAACACTGCTGTTATTTTAAGCTAAAAGATTATCAACATTGCCACTGTCACGAAATATTAACTAAGTGAGGCACATTAATACGCTTTTTCAATCAAATGTAACATGATGGTATTGATCCCATAAACTGCAGCTTATTTCAGTTCCAAAAAAGTGGATGGGGACTGGTATACACGTGAGATTTTAAATATCTCTTGAACCAAAAATCATTGGTGGTCGTGGTCATTTCTGGAAGTCGTGAGAACCACTTAATCGTATAACTAGATTTTCAGAAAAGTATCCAATAAAAACATCTTAACTGGAAAAGTGAAACGCGGTTTGAATGATGTCAGGTAATGCATATCTTTCCTGCAATGTAGACTGAACGTGGTCACTCAAAAGTTGTTTACTGTTCTGTAGCCTTTCCAGTTAGTTATAAGACAAAGCTCTTCAAAACAAATACTCAGAATTAAAGACAAAGAAAAACCATACCAAATAATCACATAAGAAGAATGTAGTGGCTCGGTAAGATGTTTCAAAGGCATCGGTGTTATTCAAATGACGATAATATTATTATCGGCATCACCATGCACTGAAGCATGGGTTTTATTCATCCATACGCTGTTCATCAACCATTGTGAGTCACGTTCCATTTGGCCAGAGCCCAAGCATCTAAGTTTAGTTTTCCTTATCTATATTAGTATGTAATAAATAGTGAACGATTGCAGATCCAAGGTTGCGTACAAAATACATTGAATTGATTATTCCAGAATTCTCACACTTTTCTCAACTTTACAAAGCTGCCACTCTCTATTCTCTCAGCTGTAAATTTTTCATGACACTTTTTACAGCATTGATACAATCTACAGGATTTGTCACTTAAATCTCTCCTCTTTCTCAAAATGTTGTACTGAATTCAGTACCCATTCAAAGAAAAATATGACATTTTTCACCTTCAGATATTTTAGTAATGCAACAGTCGTAAATTATGCATATTCTTTAGAAAAATTTGACACCAATGCTCTATCTCGCTACGATAGTATGCTACCAAAACAGAAAAACAATTTCATTTCCAACCAGGTATTATTACTAGCTTGATTTGCATAAAAAGTATGAGGTGGGAAAACCTTCATTCGATAACTTTTAAAATCCTTTTTATAAATATCCAATGCCCCTCTGATTTTTCTTGAATTATTTCTTTTATTGTGAATATTTGGAGTTAACACGAATTTATGAAGCATTCTTTATTTCAACTATAAGCAATATTTAAAAATATTTTTTATAAATACTGATATCAATAAGCAAATTCTCCCTTAACGTAATTAACAAAGATATTGAACTTTCTAATTTTGAAAACACATCTGCATTGAATAAGACAGCTATTAATTCATTAAAAGAACGATTTTAAAGCATTTAATATCTATAAGCATCAGTAAATATACCCGATAAATTTCCTCTTTTAAATATTCCACACCAACAGTTTATTCTTAAATATGCAGCTAAATATGAATAAAACTTTTAAAAAATTTCAGAAATAAGAAACTTAAAAACAATACTGATTAATTTATAATTATGAAAGAACTCGAAACCATTTGCAATTTTAATATTTTTCTAAAAGATGAACAAGAATCTTAAATATTTTTGGGAAATCACGTTAATAGCACCGGAGTTGCTTTAATTTCAAGCTTAACTAGATGGTAAAAATAATATAAAATATCTCACCATGATGGTGATGGCCATCTGAAAACCAAGAGCATTTTATTTTTTATTTCTATACTATTTTTTCTGCGGTACTAATAAACTGAGACATAAAATTATTTAAATAGCAGTTTGAAAGAGCATAGTAAATCAAATTTTTACTCTATAAAGACTTCATTATATAGATAAGCAGATAAGACGGCGTAAGAAGCCGGATAAATGTGTCAATTAATATGAAAATATTTTCCTTTAGAAATAAATGAGCAACAAAAATTAATATCGGAAAATCTCGGGCACTATTTTGAACCAATATTTAACCTTTAAAATGTGGTCTATAATAATATATTTTGGTGTCAATATATTCAACAGACCTTTATCGAAAAATATTAAATATTTTCTTTTGATACATATAATTCTCGATACTTTATTTTTAAACCAGTAAACGGATTCTTTTGAGACTAATTAGAAAAGCTTTGCAAAACAACACTCATAGAAAAAGTTGCTGATCGTTGAATAGCGTTGAAAACATCTTCACATTAAAACCGTATTAAATTAAAGAAAGTCAATGTTTGGCAAATGATAAGTTTTATTTAAATTTTTCCATTGAAAATAATTCTTGAGATTTAAAATACATGCTAGTGTGATTACTTGCAACTTATTAATCGTGGAATGAAATATTCAATCCAAATTATTATTTCATTAAAGAAGTATCTATAATAAGTGTCTAACTGACCAACACCAGACTTCGTCAACGACCAAGTTATGTATCTATGAAACAATGTCTAGTTATATGGCATTATAAGTCATGTACTTTCATAATTCATTGTCAAATGGAAAGGAAAGGCTATTTCGAAAAACGCAAAAAGGGTTCAAACCTGTGTAAATAGTTTATATTACAATAAGAATTTCGATACAAAAAAAGGCTAATTTATGCGCATGAAACTAACAAAAAGAAACGGCTTTTAAAATTAAAAATTGGAAGATTGATAATAAAGATAAATCATATCACTGATTCTCCGACACGCCCGAAGGCACACGGATAATAAACAGCTATTATGTACCCTTCAAGATATACTCATTATAACCCCCCCCCCCGCATCTATTTATGTGCCTTCCAGGGTGGCGAGATCTAACCACCATACCGAACGCATCTCATCCTCTTTTCAAGGTACTTCCTGGGGGCAATTAAAATAAATAACATCATCATAAAAATAAATAACATCATTCACAGTGTCTCAAAATTTCGTTTTCAACCAATGATTCTTCAACAAAAAAATAATGCCGACGTTCATATAAAAGGAAATTAAAGTCTATAATCAAAAGCCATCCATTATCCACTTAACAAAGATAATAAGCCGTATAGTGCACATAGATTACAAAAAAAAATTTCAAATATATTTATTGATTCAATTTAATAATTTAATCCAGAAAAAAATCGAAAAGAATTTCTGTATTCAATCATTCCTGCAATTTTTTTTATTACATAAATAACGTTAAACCATGAAAATATCTTTGATTTAAAAAAAACTAACCGAACTTTGGCTAAAGCAATGAATCTCCGTTATATTTGAAATTATTATATCATTTCATTTATAACAATAGAAAAAGTCAGATGCAAAAACTGATTCCTAAAAATAAAGCTAATAACATTAGAAAATCAGCTACCCCTTGTATTTTAAGGAAATAAGTTTCACTCAGACTGTAATTTCTGGCTACTATCAACAAATCGCAGGAAAAATTTAAGTAATATTAAAACTGACTTTGGAAGTCATTTACTGGAACATAGAATATAATACGTGCAATTTTGGAAATGAACCATGATGCAGTAATAAAAATTCAATATTCACTCATATATCTAAAATTTGGCTAATGTAGCAAATAATTGAGAATTAGTAATATAAAATTTTAGTTTGTCAAAAACTCCATGACAAAAAAATTATTTAGTTTCTACAATATTTTTAATAGTATTAATGATCAAATGAACATAAAGAAAATATGATATATTTATACTACAATGGCATCTAAAATTATTAATACACAGTAACTTAACTAGAACTTTCACGCAGTCGAGCTCAAAAAATATATAAATATATTAAGAAATAATACTTTTGTAACAGCCATCAAACTACGAACAATTTTCAACTTATTATTCTAAAATGCATATGATAAAAATGCTATCCAAAGCATTACACCATGATGATGATCAATAAACTAGATTCAAATTAATATTATTGAAGTTTTTTGTTTAGAGATATATTATTAATACATATCAAACTAAAAATATATCACGATGATGATCATGTTCATTTACCAAAGCATAATTAAGCAAATTTCTATTCTATAAGTTTTTAGTTATGCTTAGAAATATATTATAGCAATTTAATAAAAGCATTTTACGAAGATTTACTTTCTAAAAAAACGCTATAGCAATATATTAATACAAGGACTCAATTTATAAACAGAAGTTTTATAACTAAGCCTAAATTAAAGAAAGAAACAAAAAATAGATAATAACTATGAAAATTTTAATCATAATATTCTCACTTTGGTCTTGAAAGAAGCAATTAATATAAAGAAAAATATACCTTCGTGGTGGTGCTCATCTAAAACAAAAATGTGACTCTGAAGTAATTGTTTTTATGCTTAGAAATATACTAATTGTAATATTATAATAGAAATACATTACCATGATGTTCGCAGCAATCTGAAATAACACAACAAATTAATAATAATTATTACTATTATGAAATCTTTATTATCAGATATTAATAAATTTCTATACAAATCAAAAATATATTACCATGATGGTGATGAACTAAATAAATAAGAAGGAAATTATTAAAAAATGATTCATTAATTAATCAAAAAAAATTTAGATAGATATAAATTTACAAAATTCTAATACTAGAAAAACACAAACATTTTCTTGAAATACTAAAATCCTGAATTTCAGAAACCTTGATGTTAAATTTTTATATCTTTAGTTTTGTTAAGCTTTAGTTTTCAATACCACTGAAAGCAAATTTAAAGGCTCTATTAAGCTAAGTGAAGCCTTGGAACATCGCAACGCTTATTACATGAAGCAAATATTAGACATGTTATAGTGAAACACTTGAAAAAAATGCGAATACAGAAGCACTTAGAGGCTTTTGGTAATTAGAATAGGAAGAATGAGCCTTCAGACCGAGATATCACAATTCAATATCATTTTACTTCATCTACATCCTTGATTAAAGATAATTTAGATTTCGCCTCTAATATAAATGATTTTCATTCTATGTCCAATCAGAAAAGGAGCTGAAATTCTAACTTTTAATGATATAACTTATTTTTAAGATAATAAAATAACTTTTAATTCTATTACTTTTGATATTTTAATCATTTGCACAAAAAATATCATAAATTTTAACAAAAATAATTTAGCCTTTTCTTCATGTCAAAATTTTAATCCTATAAAATACAAATGTAATTCTGCTGATTACAAAGCAAAGTAACTCTGAAAATGGTTTAAATAAATGAAACTAAAATAAGAAATATATTCAAAGTCATAGCAAATTTTGTATTTCTCTAATTCTGAACAAGTAGAATCTATGAAAATTATGCTAAAAGTAATGTAAAAACATCCTGGAATCTTGTTACTCTTTGCATGTTCTAGGAGAAAGTTCTATCATAAATGACCTTTCACTAAACTCACCAACCAATTTCTGAAACAAAACGCTAATAAGCACTGGTTTTCATTTAAGCAGCCCGTATTTCTGTTCTTGGAATGCTATTTATAAATTAACGAAAATTAATGAAGAACCGAGCTATTATAGAATATTGAATTGTTCTCAAATTCGCGACAAAGATGCACATCACTTTTTAAAAATATATCTGATTTAGATGTCTGCCAAAAATAAAAACCAAATTAGTTTCAAGAATATATAAGCTATTTTAGGTTCATGTTTTTCTAAAAAAATGTTGTCAATACCGCAAAGCCTATATAAATTTTTATTGAAGTTTTGTAACAAAGATAAGTAAAAGTATAACACAAATATTAAAATAAGCTTTATTTTGTTCTTAGAAAAAATAACAAATATATAAATGGAGATATTACCGTGGTAATGAACATCTAAACGAGAAATAAATTTCAAGTTTTATTAATTAACATAATTTTCTTATGCATGGTCATAAAATTAAATTTTAAAATTAAAGCGGAAATATATTACCATGATAATCGTGGAAATCTGAAATATTATAATGAAACAAATTGATAATCTGCAAATATTTGCTTATGCTGAGAAAAATATTGTTACAAATTTTGAAAAATGTACATTACCGTCATGGTCGTGTGCTAAACAAGTATTAAAAATAATGAAGTTATTAATTATAACAGAACCATCATAATAATAATAAATATTTTATGCTGTGGATTATCAATTGTCTTTACAAAGAGCTAAAAAATATTACCATGATGGTGATCATCTAAACAAGAAATTATTTCCAAATTATTATTCAGAAACAATATTTCTTATAATCATCATTAAGCAAGAAAAAAATTATAAGTATATTACCATGATGATCATGGCCATCTGAAAAAATATAAGATTTTGAATTATAATACTAAAAACACTCATCTCAAGAAATGAATATAAAATAATAATAAGTTTGAAATATGCTACCGTAATGGTCCTCATCTAAACAAGTAAAAAGACGTAATTAATTAGTATAAGTAATCAACATGCTTTATTTATATGCTTAGACACAAATAAGAAAAACAAAATAAATGCTACAAAAGTTCATGACAATAAAAAAGCATAATAAAGTGAATCATTATAATGTGGACTTCAGTCATAATTATAGAAGAAATATGCAATATGATTAAATATGAAAAAAAAGAAATATTGTAAAATAAATTACCATGATGGTGTTCATCTAAAAGGAAATTAAATTTTTAATTATTATTCAGAAAATATATTTTTTGTTAGATTAACTATATTATAGCGTAAAAGTAAAAAATACACTACCATAATGATCATGGTCATCTGAAAAAATAAAATGAATCAATTTTTTATTGTAAGAGGACTTACTTTGTGCAGAAATTAATATAAGATCATGAAAATATCTACGTTACCTTCATGGTGGTGATCTATATCAGTGAAAGAATTAAATTATTTTCAAATGACGATAAATATTATAAATCTATTTTTTGTTATTGAAAACAAATATTTTAAAGAAGAAATGTTACCGTGATGGTGGTCATCTAAAAAAGAATTTTTTAAAATTATTATTGCAAAACTATTTATCATTAATAATAAAATATTTCTAAACATCAAAAAAGCTTAACAATAAAGTAAAAATATATTACCATAATGATGGTGACCATCTGAAATCATAAACATTCTGAATTATCATTCTGAAAAATATTTTTGGTACAGGGATAAGAATTTAATTTCAATACAAATTATTACCTTCATGGTGCTCATCTAAATAAACAAAATTAAATTAAATATTAGAATAAAAATTGAAATAATCATGATAATTTAGAAAGGATAGTTAAAAAAGATACACTATAAAAATAAAATGCAAAGAATATTGTATATTAATGATATTGTAATGATGCGTATTTTGAAGAATTATTTAACGTGAGGTTTTCAAATATAGTTTTTAAGGACGTTAAAGGTTAGTCACAGATAAGGACTAAAAATAATATAAAATACATTACCATGATGATGTTCATCTAGAAAATAATAGTGTTTAAAATTATAATTCTGAATTTTTTTCCATAGATGCATAAAAATTATTATTTTAAAATAAAAATGCATTACCGTGATGATCGTGGAGGTCTGAAAAAACATGTTTCAAATTATTTATACTAAAAGGCGTAACTTAGGCTAGAAATTAAACGTTAGATGATAATAAAAAATGCGTTACCGTCATGGTGGTGATCTATATGAACAGAAAGAATTAAATTATTTCCAAAATGACTCGCAAAAGTATTATAAAAATCTGTTATGTTATTGAAAATGAATTTTATATTTAAAAGAAATATTACCATGATGGTGGTCATCTAAACAAGAATTTTATTCCAAATTATTATTTCTGAACAACTTACTATTAGTAATTTTCTAAAAACAAAAAAAGTGTAACTATAAAATAAAAATGTTTTACCATAATGATGGTGACCATCTGAAATTATAATTATTTCTAATTAATACCTTGCAATTTTTTTTGTAAGTATATAGATAAAGGTATAGCAATAAAAATAATATTACCTTCATGGTGCTCATCTAAAATAAGCAAAATGAAATTAAAGATTGGCTTTGGAATGAAATTATTATTATAATACAGTTTTTGTAATTAAACAAAGAAACAGTATTAAAATAAAATATGTGAAATATTGCAAACTGATAATAAATTAAAAATGCGTACTGTAAAAAATAATTTAACGTTGTTAAAAACGAACTGGAAATCTGATTTGCTCCCAAGTCTGATAGAAATAATTTAGAATTCGCAGACTGAACTTTTGAATTTTAAATAGATACGTTTGCAGTTTTTTAACAAAACTGATGTAATACGGTAATATAAGATGAAACTCATATGTAAAATAGCTTTATGTAAATATGCTTAAGTATTGAACTTTTTTATTAGCTATTTTATAATTAGCACCCAATATGATGTAAAACCGATTTGAAAGAATTCTTTATCAAGTTGAATTATACGGTTCTATTCATACCAAGTTGATAATTTTACCAATGGATTACCCATATATTTTTAAAATGACAGTTGTACGGTTTAGAAAAAGTTTTAAAAATTTTGGATGGCATGAAATCATTAGTCAACTATTACTATAAATAAAAATTGAAATAAACAGTAATAATATATATATATATATATATATATATATATATATATCCTTGTCTTGGTATTCTGTTAGTTTTCTATACAATTACCTATTTGTGCAACTTAACCGCATTTTAATGTGTTTTTTAAATGATTCATCCCTCTAACGGGAAGAAAGAAAATTTAATCAGGTTAGATGTAGAATTAAGCCTGCCTTATACAAAATTTCATTGAATATCAATGATGAAAGAGAATACTCCTAGCTCAAAAATAATCTAGTAGAGAATGTAAGAATTGCAGAAGAAAGAAGAGAAATACTTTGCTTACTTAGAAAAGGCTTAATTTGCAAACTGTGATTCTTAATAATGAGAGTGTAAATGAATCTAGCTTATTAAAAGTGATCACTGATTTACTAAATTAGAGCTCAAAAATCCATTCATGATATTTATCTTCTTCGGAAAAATATCAATCCATATTTGACCCTCTTTGAAAGGATGTTAATTTTTTTTAAAGTCCCGCAAACAGGAGTTTATTTCTTCAGCTTCCACTGTAGTGATATAGTTTAATTGCTAAAGAGCTTGTCGAAGCAGTTCAAAATTATAAATGGATTAAATATTTGCTGTTAGAACGTTTTAAGAAGAATAAAGAATCAAATTACTTTTTAACACCCATCAGACTAATGTTAATAATGCCTGGTACGAATCTTATTTTGAAATTGAGATTTCCTAAAATTTCGTACATGAATTAATTATGCGTTAAAATATTTGAAAACTGGTAGACTAAATGCAGCCGACCAAGTTACAAAAAAGAACATTTCCCTAATCTAAAGAACATTTTCTTGAATGTAAGCCTTATCGGGTTGCTGGGCAGTTAATAAACTAGATGTCCATAGATATATCAAATAAAAGGTTCCATAAAAAGTTTATATAAAAAGTGACATATTAAACAGAAGACTAAATTCTAAATTAGCAGGATCTCTTAATGAATTTTATTCTAAAATTGAAAACTGTGAAAGAAAAGAAAGATAACCCATTTATACTTATTACCAAAATACAATATACATTACCATGATGATGGTCATCTGAAAAAAGAATATCGTTTTAAATAATTCAATAATATTTTATTCATTGAACTCAAATAAATTAAAGATATATTACCATGATGATCATGGAGGTCTGAAAAAGGATCATGAATCATATTAGAGCATATCATCATAATGAAGGTGTAACTTTTATGAAAGATTAAATATTATATGATAACAAAATGTACATTACCGTCATGGTGGTGATCTAATCAGCAGAAGGGATTAAATTATTTCAAAATAACTCAAAATGTTATCATAAAAATACTTTATGTTATTTAAACTAAATAATATTTTCAAAAAATATTACCGTGATGGTGGTCATCTAAACAAAATTTTTTTCCAAATTATTATTGTAAAACAATTTATTGTTATTAATAAAAATTCTCAAAATCAAAAAAAGTTTAACAGTAAAGTAAAAATATATTACCATAATGATGGTGACCATCTGAAATCATAAATGATCGGAATTATAATTCTATAAAAGTTTGTACAAAGATAAGAATTTGATTGCAATAGAAAATATTACCTTCATGGTGCTCATCTAAACAAGGAAAATGAAATTAAATATTGACATAAGAAAGGAAATTTTGATAATAATATAGTTTTTAAATAATTAAAGATACAATATAAAAGTAAAATGAGTAAGAAGGACATTTTAATTATAATGTAAATATGCCTACTGCGAAGAATTTGTTATAATGTGGCTAACAAATATTGTTTTTTAAGATATAAGATTAAACAAAAGGGTTAAAATAATGTAAAATGCATTACCATGATGATGTTCATCTAGAAAAGAATAGTGTTTCAAATTTATTTTACATTTCTATTCCATCTATACATATAATTTAAAATTTTAAATTAAAAATATATTACCATGATGATCATGGAGGTCTGTAAAATATAATGATTCAAATTATTATATTAAATGGTGTGATTAATAGAAGATATTAATAATCTTGTAATGATAAAAATACAATACCGTCATGATGGTGATCTAAATAAATAAAAATAATTATATTATTTAACAAATTACTCAACTCATTTTTTAAAAATCAATTGCTCCTTAAAGATATATAAATTTTTTCAAAAACAGAAATCTTACCATGGTGGTGGTCATCTAAACAAAATTCAGATTCAAGTTACTATTGTAAAACAATTTGCTATTATTATTTAGCTTGGAATAAAAATTTGTAATGAACTAAAAGTGTGTTACCATAATGATGATGGGCATCTGAAATTGTAAGTGTTCAGAATTACTTATCTGAAGGAATTTTGCATGTATGCTGATGTAATTGAAGTAACAAGATTATATTACCTTCATGGTGCACATCTAAACAAAAAATTTTACTTTAGTATAAAGAATGAATTTATGATTACAGTTTCAAATTTATTAGTAATCATAAGTAAAACTTATGGATAAATCGCAGTAATTATTAGGTTAGTTGTAAAGAAAACATGAATTGTGTAGCGAACTATTTATCGTGAGTTATACTAATATTATTATATGCATAAGTAAAGTCTAAATATAAAATATATTACCATGGTGGTGATCATCTGAAAAATAATAATATCAAATTATTATTCCGTAATTATATTTCTTTAACATAAATAAATCATGGCACAAAAGTAGAAATATATTACCGTGATGATCATGAAGGTCTGAAAAAACATTACAAATAAAATTGTTAATTGATAAGAACTATTTAATATGGCAATAAAAATATCAAATTAAAAGTTAAAAAAATACATTACCTTCATGGAGTTCATCTAAATAAGCATAAATAGCAGTCAGATTAAAGAATGAAATTGTTATTACATAATTTTTAAGCATTAATAAAGTTAAAACAAATGACATTCAAAAAATATGTCATGTTGCTTGCAATTTAAACATGAGTAACTGCAGGCATCATGTATGTTACTTAGGGGCCATTTTTAGGAAAAGAAAAAATATAAAATCAATTTCAGAAAAGAACACTTATTTCTTCTTATTCTCCATGATTATAAAAATTAGTACAGATCCCTTAAATAAAAGTGAGAATACAGAACTCAGTCTTTTTATAACTTGGAATGATCTACTTCAAAGTAGTCAATCAAATAAAAATAATGAATAGAAATGTTATGAATAAAATTCCATTTCCAAATATCTAAAGTCCGATTTTTCTTTTTTTACTAAATTTATTTAGCTATTTCTTTCATAAAATAAATTTCTGGAACAATTAATCTGTTGCTCAATTTTGTACATGACTTAGAAAAATACCTTTAATAATTAATTAAGCAATGTACAATTATTGTAATGTAATTCATGCTTGAATAAAACGATCTATTATTTTCACAATTTGAAAAAAAAAGGCATTTTGTTTAATTTATTTCAAGAGTTTAATGTGAGAGCTTAAATCATTGTTTCATCACATGCACTTTCAATTTGTTTATGAATCAGAATTTCAGTTTAAAGCCTTTTTTTATAATTATTTTCCTTCTTTCTTCAAGATTTGATCACCTTAATGATAACCACACACTAGCTACTCAGATCAGACGGAAGGCACACGGAAAAATTTGAATGACTGGTCTGCAGTAACAGAACACTGGCGGCAACTGTGTTTGAGTTCTAAGAGCCGTCACTGACCACTACAGAATACTTCCTTAAGGAAGTACGTTCCGTCATGAATGCAAGAAACCAGACTCCTAACATTTTGTGTACCCACAAGGGTATTGAGAACCAACCACCATAGTGGAAGCTTTTTATTTTCAAATACGTGGTCCCACCAACCCTAGTGGAATTTTGTTTATTAACTAAATTTTTAAATATTCAAAAAATAAGCTCAAAAATAATAAGAAAATTTAAATGTAAATTCTAATACGTGATCAAAATGAAAGTACTTCTAATGTGTAGGTCTTTATATAAAACTGCTGAAAAAAGTTAAAAATTAATTGCTTTCAGAAGAATTAAATATTTTTTTAAAAAATCAAATATTCCCAATAAATAATTAAAGTCAATAAATGTCCTAATGAAATTATGGCTAGTGTATAAAATGGTAATCATGTAAATTCTAAAATGTTTTACACGTCGTGATTAAGGTTTCGTGAAAATTTCAAATTTTGCATTCTCTGGCATAAAATTTCAGAAAAAGAAGAGGGATCAATAGGCAGCCATAATGTAAAAGGGGACACAATTTTTTTTATCATTCGTTTAGCTCCATTTTCTGTATAAAAACTGAATGTATGTAATTATATGGAGTACCCGCAATTGCTACTATAAAATTGGAATCATCACTGTTGGAATTTTCCAATTATTACTAGAAAATCTTTTTCAAGAATAAAAAATAAATACAAGGCAAAAATAAAGAAAAATATGTTACCATGATGATGGTCATCTGAAAAAAAACGGAATTGTAAATTAGTATTGTGCATTGTGGGAAGAAAGATATACACAAATAAAAATTTTAAAATAAAAAATACTCTACCATGATGATCGTGATTATCTGGAAAAAAATATAAGGAATTAATTGTTATTCGAAAGCCTCATATGTCAGAGATTGATGCTATTGTAAAAGAATACATTACCGTCATGGTGGTGATCTAAATAAATATAAAGATTTTATTTATTCATTAAACGACTCATTATTATAAAAATCTTTTATGTGGTTAAAAATGAATATGATATTAATAAAAAGAAATATTACCGTGGTGGTGGTTATCTAAACAAAAATTTTATCTCAAATAAATATTGTGTTACAATTTATTATAATTATATTGGTTCAAAGTTTTAAAAAACCTCTGTAACAATAACTTAAAAATATATTACCATAATGATGGTGGTCATCTGAAAAAAATTTAATAAATCAAATCATTATTTTAAAATGCTCTTATATTCGCTAGCAATTAATTATTATGCTATTACTAAAGAATACATTACCTTCATGATGTTGATCTAAATAAATATTTAAAAAATTTAATTATTCTCATAAAGGTTTAATATGTAATTATAAATGTATGTCTATTATGAAGAGTCAATAAAAATTTTAAAAAGACATTACCATGATGGTGGTCATCTAAAGAAAATTTTTATTTCAAATAAGTATTGTAAGACGATTTATTATTATTGTTATGATTAAAATAAAAAATTTTAACAATAAAAATAAGTTACCATAATGATGATGAACGTCTAAAATCATAAGAGTTTCGAATAATTATCCATTAATAATTTTGCTTAAAATGAAATATGGATAGAATTACAATAAAATAAAATATATATTACCTTCGTGTAGCTGATCTAAATAAGAAAAATGAAATATTTATTACAATAAATATACAATTTTGATAATGGACTACATTTTAAATTAAAAAACAAAAAAATATTAAGAATTATAATGAATGTTTTTAGACTGAAGTGTGTTATTAGTTATTTAATTGATCAAATTACTCTTATAAGTTATTTTTAAATGTTAAACATAAATAAACAGTAAAAAATGCAAAATACATACCATGGTGGTGGTCATCTTGAAAAGAATAATGTTCAAAATTATTACTTATTCATTTTTAAATATAAACTAATTTTTTCATGACAGCAAAATACATTACCGTAATGATGATGTAGATCTGAAAAAGTAACATGAATCAAATTATATTATTAAATAGGAGAAATTTTGTAAAATATTATAACATAATAAAATATACATTACCGTCATGGTGATGATCTAAGTAAGCAGAAATAATAAAATTATTTTAAAATGATTTAATTTTTTTTAAATTTTATTAAAGATGTGAAATGTTTCTAAATAAAGAAATATTACCATGATGGTGGTCATCTAAAAGAAACATTGTTTCAATTTACCATAAAATGATTTATTATCAACATTTTGTTTAAGAAA
Source organism: Argiope trifasciata (assembly GCA_026543055.1). Taxonomy (NCBI): domain Eukaryota; kingdom Metazoa; phylum Arthropoda; class Arachnida; order Araneae; family Araneidae; genus Argiope; species Argiope trifasciata. Next base: position 857,361 of record JAPMOQ010061697.1, on the reverse strand, counting down.
TAAATATTTAGCAATAAAGTTGAAGTATGTTACCATAATGCTGATGATCGTCTGAAATAATAAGTGCTCCGAATTATTACATTGAAAAAAACTACTGCATTTATAGAGGTTGAAAGATATAATAGTAGTAAAAAAAATATGTTACCTTCATGGTGCTCATCTAAACAAACATAATGAAAATATATATGAGCAACAAAAAAATAAATATGATAGTTTTTTTAAGCATAAAAGAGAAATAGAAAAGGGCAGAAGCAGTGCACGTTAATGATTATAAAAACATGACTGCAGTGAATATTTTTTAAAAATGGCTAATAATTATTATAATATAATTTATTTAATAAAGCATATTTATAAATCAAGAGTATAGTAAAATATATTACCATGATGATGGTCGTCTGGAAAAAGAATAACAATTTAAATCATTATTCCGTATTAAATTTTTAATTGATCCAAAACATTATAAATTAAAAATAAAAATATAATACCATAATGATCATGGTGATCTGAAAAAATAATGAATCAATCTGTTATTTTGAAATAGTTTTTATTTCATTTTGGGTGCAGATTAATTATAATTTTTCTAAAGAATACATTACCGTCATGGTGGTGATCTAAAAATATATAAAAAAACAAATTAATTTCAAAGTATTTAAACATATATTTTTTTTAATCTTCAGTAAAAGTAAATATTATTTTTCAAAAATATTTATATAAAAGTTTGTCTTGAAAATAAGGTACAAATAAAAGGTAAAAATTATACAAAATAAATTACCATGGTGATGATCATCTGAAAAAGAATAGTGCGTCAAATTATTATTCCATAATCTTTGGTCTTTAAATACATGTACACATACAAATATAATATATAAATTATACAAATCAAATTACCATGATGGTCGTGGTGATCTGAAAAATTAAAAAGAAACAATTTCTTATTTTAGAAGAAAGCTATAACATTTAGTGATAAGAATTCCATAAAAATTAAATATATATTACCTCCATGGTGCTCATCTAAGGAAGCACATTGAAAATTCATTAGCATACCAAATAAAATTATTTTTTTCATATAGTTTTGACATTAAATGTTAAAGAAAATGAGAATAAGACAGTTATAACCTTTTGAAATGAATTATTTATTGTGAAATTTTAATTAATATTTTAAAGTTTCTTTTGAACGCTAATTATAAAATATATCATAATCGTAATTTGTATTAGCATGATGGTGATGATCTGAAAAAAAATAGTTCTTGAATAGTTCTTATTTTATGTATTTATTTTCACTTTTATAAATAAAATAGAACATAAAATAAAAAAGAATATTATATTATATTATATTATATTATATATATATATGATGGTGATGATCTAAAAGAGCAGAAGAAGAAAAATTATTGTTTTATAAGAAGTTTCTAATATTTATAAATGAGAAAGCGAGTGGAATAATAGAATAAAGGGTATTTACCTTCGTGATGCAGATCTAAACAAACACAATGAACACATGGAAGAAAATTATTATCACGATATAACATGGATAAATAATAAAATAATTTAAAAGAATTAGTATAATTTTAATTTAAAGATATACTATCGTTAAGAATGTGTCACATATTCCAACGTTCAATAACAAATTTAGCAGTGGATATAATTTTTTGCCATTATCCGGGCTTTAAAATAGAAATAATTTAGAATTTTGAAAAATAAGATTTTGAAACTTCTGAAAGGAAAAATGAGTTCATTTCGATACGTTGCATAGTGAAATGAAAAGAAAAAAATTATAGCAGCAGGATCTGCCTTTGAACACGATGTCACTACGCGGATTGAGATGGAAAATTCCACACATCGTGTCGTTTTTTTCTCAACATAACACAAAAGCTGTAAAGGAGATTTAATAGGTTTCTCCATCAAACAAGGATGAGAAAAATTATAACTGTTCTTGTTTATTGGCAGCCATTTCCTACAAACATTTTTATTGCATATTGAATTCTGAAATTGTGCTACCTACAAGAAGTGTTGAATGTTCGAGCTAACTAGACAATCCTGAAAGGTGAATTTTCGATTAAATGTACTATCGTTCATGAGAAAACATTTATCAGCGAAATACTGAGAAAAAGATGAGCACAAGAAAATAGAACTTCATCAATATACTGTTTACCAATTCATTCTTAATTCCAACCACCCGTATGAGGACACGGTCATTTATCATGCTCCCATCCCATACCATAATACTGTATGTGTGCGATATATCTGTCTTTATCTAGGATATGTCCTGAGTAATATGCACCGAAGCTCTTATATCAGATCAATTATTGTCTATAATCCAATAACAGACTGAACCTACTATCTGAGAATAGTACGCAAGCCGATCACCTGCGATCGGCTTGCGCCTTTCCCAAACCATTGGAAACAATTGATAAGGTGCTGCTTGTATAAAAGGGTACATAAAACTGCTGCTTGCTTTCTTCTAAATTTTAGTACAAAACATCAAGAGAAGGGTTGTGATGTAGTAATAAGATATTTATTTTCTATTTATAGACTGTAGTAAACTTGTTCCTTTTTGCCGATAGAACGATGCATCCGTCTCCTAGAGGCATCGTACTTCTAATATTCTTTTTCTCGAGAAAGCATTCAAACAGGAATGAATGCGAGATACACATTTATGCTATTTTAAATACTAATTTATTGACAAAATCTATTTTTCTATTTTTCAAATAACATTGTTACATATAAACTAATTTAAAAATTACTGGAAAAAGATACTAAATTCTTTTTGTAAAATTTTCAATTCAAGCAATAGCTATCCATGCACATTGAACCTTTTAAATGTCTTATCAACGCTTTCAAGTGACGAAAAAATATGGAAAAGAAAATACACATAGGCACACTTCTAACTACATCCAGTCTTATTCTAGCTTTTTACAATGCATTTTATTTCAGTTTATGAACGTAGAATGTGATGCTGTCATCCAATCTTTAGCTGTAGGCTGTAGTTTTGCCTTCAAAGAAACGGAATTTATCATTAGATTTTTAACTATGATTACATAAGATTTAATTTAAGGGGAAAACTAAATAAACTAAGAATTATATAAATTATATTACCGTGATGGTTTCCGTCAGAAAAAAATATATCGTTTAGAATTATAACTCAGTATTATTCTGTCTTTGCGTATACATAAATAAATTATGGAAAAAGTTTTAAAAATGATTATCAAGATGATCATGGTGATCGAGAAAAATATAAATGATAGAAATGTTATTCCATTTAAAAAGTTTATTATATTTAGAAATAAAAACACAAATTTTTAATTTTTTAATAAAAATATTATATTTACGGAGAACGTCTAAAAGTAGAATGAACACATTCATTAAGGAAAGAATGATGCACTAATTATGAAAGAACTTTCTCTTAAATATAAATAAAAAATATAAATATTGCAAAGTTGATGGTAATCAAGCTTATGTACCTCAACAAAATATTTGCTGTGAAATTCTCATTGAATAAATATTCCATTTAAGGTTAAGCATAAATAAAACGAATAAATTAATATAAAATATAATACCATGGTGATGACCATCTGGAAAATATAGCGCTAAAATTATTATTTCCTATTTTTTAAAAGCAGCGAAAATACATTATTGCATAAAAGAACTTTACCATGATGATCGTGGTGATCTGTAAAAGCATGATGAAAGCGTTAATTATTGTTTTATAAGGACATTATTTAATGTAGACAAAACATAAAATAATAATTATAATACAGTTTCAATGCTTAAATAAATAGTTAAAAATAAAGTAAATCTTATAATTTGATAAGCAATTTAAATATGTGCACTGCATCATAATATTAAATTTCTAAGTTTATTTTGTCTTAATTCCGTTTTCTAAGATGAAGGATCTTCGGTGCGAAACTCAGTTCATCTTTCGTGTATGCGTGCACACCTCCTAAATCTAATTTAGTAAGATAATATCCCCTTTGGTGAAATAAGGGCCTTTGTGAAGCATGAAAATTATAGAAACAGTCTTATTCAAGAGTCATCTTCATCATCTGCCAGCAATCAAAATTATGAGATACCTAATAAAATTGCCTTTTTGTTGCCTCATAATTGGATACTAATTAAGCTACTCCAAATTATTTATTCATGTAAAAGATTTCTGTTAAAAATTAGCATAAATAAATGATATAAATTATATAAAATATATTACCGTGATGATGACCATCTAAAATAGAACAACGTTTGAAATTAGTATTCCGTCTTCATTGTATCCTAATATATTAATAAATTAGGGTAAAAGTATAAAAATACATTATGGTAACCTGAAAAAGCATAATAAATCCAATTATTCTACACGGACAATTACGTCTAAAATTAAATATCAAATAACCATGTGATAAAATATTATTTGCCTAGCCGGCGAAATAAGCGAATTAGAGACAAAACTTGTCCTTGGAAACACATATGCTTAGTACAATATTGTAGGATATTAAACAATATTCAAAATATTTTATAATACTGCTGAATATTAACTAACATGATATAATATCACACATTCTTGTATAATAATGTGAAAGAGGATGTGCAACCTGGGATACTTATATAAAAAATATATCGTGGTTAGATTTTTAAGAAATAAATGTCTGAAAATGTGATAAATGTCTGAAATCAGAATCAACTGCAGCATTTCCTTGTTCCATATTCGAACTTTTTACATAACATATACAAGAACCTTTACATGACATATTTTCTGATCATTAGAAATGATTGTCCCTCGGTGCCTCAAGAAGAGATAAACATTTGTATTTAATACATTGAATGTATTTTTAAGGATAGTACAAAATTTCACTTGTAAGTGCGCAAGCAAAAATTTCAGAAGAAAAGTGTTACAAACATCCTGTAAAGTCAACATAACCATTTATCAGTAATTTTACCTCAAATCAACTATAGGCTAAATTTTGTCTATCCATATAAACAATATTTTTATTTAAAAAAATTTAAAATATCGAAAACAACTTTAACCATTGGCTTTTGAAATATAGTATCAGAAGTAAGATTGACTTAAAGAAACAATACCATACGGAGAGATATAAAATCTTATCAGATTAAATATCTTCATAGGGGTTGCTGATTAAAGTTTAAGGAAATGCATTCTTTATTCACTTAATGAAGTTGAAATTAAAAAGTTTATAAAATTAAGTTTAAATAAGTTTGTCTGCAAATTGTTTTATTGAAACAAATGAAAATTCTACCTTGTAAACCACCAACTTGAATTCCTGAATTAACTCTCCCTTCAGCTCCTTTGAGATTTTTTACTTAAAAATTAGCGCAAAAAAGATCGAAATATTTTGATTCTGAAAATAAATTGTTATTTAGAAACACCGGATCCTAAATAATGATCCAGAATACACACTTAATATATCATCTAGAATAGAATTACTTTTTATTTTCAAGGGAGAGAAACAACTTAAATTGAGCTTTCTAATTATTATAAAGGAATTTATGCAATAAGATTTGAATTGCAATAGGCTGAACTTTTATTATCTAGTATTTGTTCATGGAATAAGAATCTAATGTAAATCAACTATTAATAATAATTTCATTATAAACTATCAAAGACAGGGATAGGCTTGCTTTTCAATTCTCAAAATGGTTTAAGTAAAGAATTACTATTCATCCAGACTAAATAAAACAAACTACTGCATTCTACAAACTATTAATTCTATAGCCCACTTTACTTAGTTTAAAAGTAATAAAAAATATTTTTCCTTTAAAAGAAATTAGTTTTTTAACGAAGCATTACTCTTTTGTTGCAGAAAACTGTTCGACTTGTGTAGTTTTATACTTTATTTTGAAACTTTATTACTTTATGCCATTTTAAGAATCATCTCACGAAGTTTTTCAGTTTTTATACCAAGTAGAAACTAAGCACAAAACTGATATAAAATTTTAGTTTTAGATAGGCGTGAAAGAATCTAATTCTTAACTCTTTCTTGCATGATTAGAAGGAATTTATTTATTAACATACTTATTATAATTAAGTAAATTTTTTCTAATAAATAAGATTTAAGCGCGTTATTGTTTAATGAAATATTAGAGGCCTTTTGGCATCAATTTACAAGAAACTTAAATACTAATGCAATAGCTATTAATCAACGACAGAATCTCCTCATAAGTAACGATTAAAATACCTCAAATGCATTAGGGTTTTGACGGGGAAACTAAAGATAGATATGAATAAATGATCTTTGATAAGCAGATCATATTTTAACTTCTACTTGGAATACAATAAATTCAACTATATTTTTATCTAATTATTTGGTGTAAACAATTTCACTATATGATATAACAAGAATGTAATTTTAGTATGATGGAATGCAAGTACATATTTCTTTGGAAATTTTCCTTCCATTCTAATACCATTACAAATAACAACATCGCAAGAGAATGTTCTTTTGAAAGTTCCCCACGATTGCCAGACTCCCTCCTTTAAATAAATTTCTTTCAGAATTCTTAAAAATTATAATCCACAAAAGACAATCCACAATTATAGCAAATTTTTTAAATCATATTTTGTATTAAAAGAACAAAGCCTATTAAAAATATCTAGAAATATTATAATTGAATGCATTTTAATTAAAATTCTACAGACTGTTTATTATAATTAAATTTTGGATAATTTCTATATTTAAAATGGTGAAAACAAATTAGTCTCCCAGCCACATTAACATAAGAGATCTCGAAAGTTTTATTTCCATATTAAAGCTAATTATCTCTAAATATGTTATTTATATTTACTGTCCTCCACTACCTGTAAAAAATCATTTTACATTCTATATGAGGAAATCTTTCAAGAAAGTTCACTAACATCGACCACTCAATTGATTTCAAAAGCTTAATTTCATATAAAAGCCTGTGATTAGCCAGTCATTACACGTCTAAATTAACTCGAATAAAATCGGCACACATATTTCTTTTAATACTGGAAAAGATTGATAATGCTAGTAAAATATTTAAATGCTATTATAGAGTGAGTGATATTGGGGTAAAAGGATTTTTTTGTCATACCTTTTAAACAGATTATTGTAAAATAATTTTTGCACAGTCTTAAAATTTGAAACATTATCTTTTCCTTAGCTCAATTTCAAAGGCATGAAAATAATCCTTTATTTTTGTTCATTTTTTAAAAATTAATTAGGTGAAGTCAATTTAGTTCTGTGTTTTACAATAACAATAAATTCATTTTACTATTCAAATGGCATCCATGAATCGTGTGTTTTTGTCAATCTTTAAAGTTAAGTTGATTTCTTTAGATAACTTTTTCGTCTTTTTATTAATAAAACCGTAGAACAGTATTACTGTACATGTGCAATAATTTACATTAAGCATCGTCTTTAAAACTGTTAAAATTTTTTAAGGTTTGCTTTAATTTTGCAGTGAATCCGAATCGCAATTGCGACTCTCTGTTCCTATGCACTTTTTGATCCTAGTTGTATGACGTTCATATATGAATTTACCATGTCATTTTGTCCAAGTTTTTTAAGCCATCTGTATAAATGCAGGCAAGGCCTAGGTGAAGCGACTATTGGACAATTAATTAATATACTTCGAAAAAAACATGTTATCAAAACATAAAACGTATTATTTAAAATTAAGATCACTTGAAAATTCATTCATTAATTGAAATAAATTTATATATGTCTACCATTTATTCTAAGCGCTTTCCTTCATCAATTTGAATCCCACAGAAACCATTTTCCAGTGCTTATGTCAAGATAAAGATAATTTTTCAAAATATTATTATTAAAACTAGAAAACAGTATAAATGAGACAAATTTTTTAACAGAAAAATTAATAATTCACAATTTTGTACGAGGTAATTTTTTAACAGAAAACAAGCGCTTATTTCTATTAAGAAATTAGATGTGCTCTCTTATTAATCCTCAATCATAGTGTACATCTTATTTGTAATCATATTTTTTCTCAAATCTTTAACCTTCTTATAATGAATTTCGACACCACATACAAGACTTCATTATAATCTTAAAAAAAGAAAATTGTTGCAAAATTGTTGCCAGTGACACAAATGACTGTTATAAAAGAAGACTTTTGTTTGTTTAAACAAAAATAAATGGTAAATTATTATTCTAATTGAATTATTTATGCTTAGAGGAAATGTTAGTGCAATAAAAATATCTTACCATGATGCCCGTGATAGTAATCTGAAGAAAGATTAAATATAATATCAATACCGTTACATGATACTTTTTTAATATTAAAGATTCATATAAGAACAATAGTAAAATAAATATTTTCATTATGTTCCTGCACACGACTTTAAGTCTGTATTTTTTAAACTGTATAGTTCAATGCTTAGAAATATGAAAAGAAAAGTCCATGTGCATAGATCCTATTCCCATTTAAAGAGTTGCCATAAAAAAGATTAGTAAGTCGAATCATTATTATAAAGAGCATTATTATTATAATCCACAAAATTATAACAATTAGGAAACAGAATAATAATAAACAGAAGATTTAATTGTAATGGGAAACTAAAAATGTATATCGTCACGGCGATCATCCTACAAATCATAATGTTTAGTGAATCAAATTATTATTATAACAGAAATTTTTATAAATGAATATCTTTATAAATTTTTATAATAAATAAGAACTAATCATTATGTAATAGTTAGATAAATAATAAACTAGAACTAATTACTATTACATGATGATGGTAACCAAGCAATTATAAATGATCAAACTGAAATTTTATGCTGCATTTTTTCACATGATTATTCAAAAAAAACTATTTTGTTATATGAGCTCCCAACGATCTTTCAAAGAAATTGAATGAAATTTTGATTTAAAGCCTTTCGCTCGAGAATCATACAAAAAGCTACACCTAAACTAAAAATTACGGTTGTAGCTATACAATTTCAGTAATTTCAAATATCAACTACTTTTTATTGGAACTTATTTCAATTGTAAAACACCGTAAACAGCTTTGGATAGGCACAAACAATGGATAGCTTTACATCAAGTACAGTAGCCATAGAAATCTTTGAATCTCAAGTTGGATGGCATTTTTCAACTCTGATACAAATTAAGGATTGAGTACATATACTTTGAATTTTAAATTTTCCCCCAGCCAGATCCCCGGCAGAATTTGACAGCCAAGTTAACGTGAAATATCTAAAAATAACTCCAAAACCAAATGTTTGTATTAAGAAACGTTTGACTGAAGATATCGTGTCATTTGATCAATCTACACGCCATCAGATAGAGCACAACAGTTGCAATTCGGGAATTGCGTAATTAATCAGTATTTCTAGATAACAAGCAGTCATTACCATACAAGTTTGTAGACCTTCAATAGTATTCTCTTCAAAAGAAAGTGAAGGTCTAAAATGAAGACTTTAGTTATACACAATACAAAATCATTTTTTTCCTTCATGTAACGAAAATGTAATTATAGCATGAGGATTATGCCTAATGTGGATCATAAGCTACATAATGCTGTTTTTTGAATTAACATTATTAATAAAGGCGAAATAGAGTCTCACTCGTCCGAAAAATGCGCAATAGTCACCTTTTATAATTGTTAGCAAAATATAATTGTAATTGACTACCACCCGTTTTCAACAAATAGATGGTCTGGAACAGATATTAAAATATGTGAAGAATAGAATATAATCATGATATTGTGGACCACAGATTTCGACAAAGGCAGAATGGGGAAAGTAACATAAATTTTCAAATAAAGGAGTTTAAAAAAATTAACTTCGCTTATTGTCTCGTGGACTTTTGTATCAGCTTAGACGGAAACAAAAAGTCGTCAAAACCAAGAGCAATTAAAGTGTGTGTGCATGTTTTGGCATTTACATATGATCGTACATACAACAGCTTTTACAGAACAAAAGCCTCTACATAGCCCACAGTTTCTGTGATAAACACGCAATACCTCTAAGACATTTTGACATTCAGTGAACATATTTTTACAATTTCCCCATGTTGTTTCCTGATAAGTGGCATGCGGTTCAAAGTGCGTAAAAGGAAGGCACGCGGTACTAATTTCGCAGTGTCCTTCCTTTTCCTTAATTAAAAGGCATCAATCATAACAGTCTGCTACGAGGAACTGGAAAATCTGAGTATCTTTGTCTCTTCTTATTTCGAAGGAGATTCTGAAAACTAGATTCAAAACCTAAGACATAGTATTGCATTAGAAAAGAAAATGGTGCCCTAATATGCGCCATAGCTTAGTCATTCTTAGCCTGTTTAGCAAAGGCGATTGTCGCATTATAGATATCATTTGGAAGCTATTCATGTTTTTTGCTTTGGAAATCATATTCCAATTTTAAAAAAGTAGAGGTTGTTAATTGAAATTATCGAAATTTTGTTACTCTATCCTTAATAAACTGCTTTCTTATGATTCTTGAGAGCCACATATAATTCATTAGATATAGTTAAATATGAAGCAGTGAAAAATATTACCATGGTGGTGGCCATCTAAATAAACATTAGGTTTTAAATCATTGTTGCAAAAAGATCGTTTAAAAAAAATTTTAGTACATAAAAATAAATGAACTTAATACTTAGATATAAAAAAATGAATAAATGGTACCATGATGATGGTGATCTAAATAAGTATTAAAAAATCAAATTATTAGTCTATAGCAATATTTTATATACTTTGGAAGGCATCAACAACAATATTTAACTAAATAAAAATTACCATGAAGGTCGTGGTCACCTGAAAAAATATAATACAGATTAATACTCTAAAAGAATTTTATATGCTCGGGTATAAAAATTGTTGAGCAAAGATTATACCAACTAGGTTACTAATGAAAGTTGCAACTTCTAGATAGACTTTAAGTATTCAAGGTTTTAAAAATATTAGTCCAAGAGGTAAAACAAATTATGCTTAAATGATGTAATGATTATCTCATAAGTAAATCATTCAAAATTTTATTAGAGAATTATATACATTACTCATTCTGTTTACTAAACCCACAAAAATCAAATAGCGAATTTTGAAATAGAATAGTGTATAAATTATAAGCATAATTTCAAGTATAATAATTTATAAACATAAAGTAATTACCATGATGATGGTGATGATCTGAAATAGCATAGCGTTTTAAATTAAATTTGTAAAAGAACTTTCTTATGCTTAGAGATACCGATACATTTACAATAAAAATGGAATATTACTGTGATAATGTTCATCAAAATAAACATTAACTTCCTAAATTATTATCACAAAGAAACATATAGATATTTTAAGATTAATTTATGATAAACCAAGACTGAACTAAAAACATTTAATAATATATTAGCAAATCAAGAGCCTTCTAAACAAACACTGCATATCTCATTATTATTCAAACAATAATTTTGGCTTAAAAGCCAAATTATAAATATGAAATAATTACCGTGATGATAGTGGTGATCTGAAATTGCACAACATTTTGAATGATTTATCTAAAATAACTTTCTTATACTTCGGGATAAAAATACAATTAGAGTAAAAGAAACATAAAAAATCATTTAAGCATTATAACACAAATAAAAGTAACAAGAAACATAAATTATGATTATGAATGATTTTTTATAATGACATATAAACAAACAATAAAAGCATGATATAAATATTATTATGATAGTAGTAAATAAGCATAATTAAAATGCTTGTATTCAATTATTCTCAAATTTACGTTTATACTTAAGTATAAATAGATAGAAAAAATAATGTGATATGTATCCCTCATGGAGATTATCTAATCATGAACTAAGTTCCAAATTAATAATCTTAGATTACAGTTTCAGGCTAACAGTTAAATCAAATATACAATTATAATATAGAAATAAATTACCATAATCACCGTGGCCATCTGAAAATTCAGAACGAATTAACATGCTTTCTTGGTCTCTTAAATGCTAAGAGATAAATTTATATTAACAATAAAAAATATTTTCTATATGGTAGTAGGAATTTAATCACGAATGATGCAGTAAATTATTATTTTTCAGACTACTTTTTATTAAAAATTAAAAATTTTATATCATTAACATGAAAAATGAATGAAAAATATATTACCATGATGATGAGGATGATCTGAAAAATCAAAAAAAAAGAAAATACAATTTTTAAACACCTTTTCAAAAAAAATTATTAGAAAATAAAGACTGAAGCTTTCAATTTTAAAATTATAAAAAAATTAAAAGCATAATATCACGCTTTTCTTACGAGCATAATAATAAAAACAGTTTTGCTCATTATAACCAAGGCAAACAACTAATATGTTCTATAAAATTTCCTATGTTTTCTACAATAAGAATACGATTCATTCAATTTTTCTTTTTAAAAAATGGGGTGTCGTGTTTCCTAATGACCGGTTGATTTCTATTTATAACGATTTATTTAATTTGTTTTTTACTAAGGCATTTGTTAAAAATTAGGCCTTTTTGCTTATGGTTAAAATTATTTATTCTTACATAAATGTTATTTTTTATAGCTAATAAATGAATTTTCATCTATTTCAGTATTACATGCATTTTAAGTAAAACTTTTATGAGTTGTGGTTTATTGGCGGAGGTTTGACTTTATAGTCGAAGGTCACAGATTCGACAACTTGTTCTAATGAGGATTTTCTATGTTTTATATAAAAATTGTTGTCATGGGTCAAAAGCCTTGACATAAATATGCAGGAAAATTCGAAGACTAAAATTCAGAAGCAGATAGCGTCTTCATAATCTTTTTCGATCAAATTAAAATAAAGTAGTACTAAAATATATAGCTATGTATCCTTCAAGCATTATAGATACATTATTTTAAATAAAAAATATTGGTATAAAAATTTATAAACAGATTTTGGAAACTTTTTATAAAATTAGTTGCTAACAATGAGAGTTATTAATAAATAATATAGTGATGGTTATCTGAAAATTACAAAAATATAAAATTATAAATTTAAAGTTACAGCAACTCGCATCATTGTTATTCATTACAAGTTAACAAATATTTTGGAAGTTCGTAATCATCAAAATATTATTTTAGAGATATTTCGTTTATTTTTTAAAGACAATGTATTGTATATAAAGATAATGTATATTTTCGTGGAAAAACCGTCCTGTGGATAAACAATGAAAAATTCAACAAGTTAAATGGACTCACAAGGCTTATGACAATGATAAAAATTTTATATTTTTTCTCGAAATTACTTTTAAAAAGCATTATAGGAGTAAATAAAATAATACAATTACCATGTCCAAAGCCTGGAATACAAAAAAATTCATTTAGAAAGAAATAACTGACATATTTTTCATCATTTATATATATCAAAATAGTTTTTAGAGCATCATAATTTTATTTTAGAAATCGTTTTCCAAAAATTTCTGACCTCTAATTTTTTTTCTTTAGTTTATTACAAATTTTCATTAAATTCCCGTTATTCAGGGTTGTCTGAATAATAGAAATTCATTCATCCATGCTCCACACTTAACAGTAATTAATCAACATTACTGGTATTTATCAAATTGAAACTAAAAGAAATATTATTATATAAAATATAAATTAAGTTTTATTTTCAATTGTAATATTTTGAATCGATCAAAAAAGATTCAGAAACGCCCATAATCTCAATAACCACCTGAAATTTCTAGATGGAATCTATCTCAAATTAAGTAAAAGGTTGTGCTCTAAAATTACATTTTAATAATCAGATAAATTTGTCTATCACATCTTACTAAATATCACTAATAATATCACTAATTTTAAGAAATACCAAAAGTCCCATGGAATCCCATTTTTGTCAAATCCCATGAATTTAGAAATCACACTTACTCAGAATATCAGTTTATGACTCGTCAATCTATATAATGTTCTTTCAAATCATCCTACATACAATATACAATGCAAGTGTGTGCAAATAAATGAAATACTAGTAGAGGTGAGTTAATTCCTTTCTTCAATAGTAATACACTTCTCTGTTTGAAAATTATCTATGAAAATTACAGAATACAAAATCTTAAATGATACAGAAACATTTAGTATTCCCTTAAAATGTTTCAAGGTCATTCTGAATCGGTCTCAGGATTAGCAAGATTCAGTATTGGAAACTGGAGGGTTGATTAAATCATATAGAAATAAATGCTGCATACATTCACAAGTAAAATGTTACAATATAATCCATAGGCTTTATTTACATTTGATTGCTGAGTAGATAACTCTTCTTCCCCATATCGATGTCAATCAGAAAGTTAGAAATCTCTTTGCTTCTACTTCAGCCGGAACCTCATTTGCAAGAATCGAACATTCTTTTACTCTCAGAACAAACAGAAAAACTTTTTTTAACTATTCTTATTATTTTTAAGAAAAGTTGTATAAGAGATCTCGCCAAAATTAGCGATTATTAGAAAACTTTCATTCTCGCTATTTAAGTTCTGAATTTATAAATATGTCTCAGGGTCATATATACAGCAATCATCCAGTATTCGTTAGAGTCATTTGTAAAATTATTTTCGTCACTAGAAGATTTACTGCACAGGGATGCAATATTACATATTTCTATCATTTATGAAATATGTTTAATTTTTTTTTTTATTTTCTCCAATAATTATATATTTTTCGTATAATACAGTGTTTTTAACATAAAAAGTCATACAAGACCATGGATGGGAGCAATATTAAATATATATATTGCTTCCATTTATGTAGTTATACATCTGGTCTCATTTTTTAATACTTTAAATACAATGCTTTTTGTCCCCTGATGTTGACATTTTTTCTCAAAAAAATTTATCAAAAACATATGTTTAAAAAAAATCTAAAATGTTATTACGGCGATATCTAAAGTAGGGTATATAAAAACACGCATAAAGAGAAGATGAATATTTTATCATTCACTCAATAATTTCGGTATCGAATTTGCTAAGTCATCAACTAAATTCAGCTCTTTTCGGATGAATGAACACAGATTAATCATCTCCCAATTTTTTTAATTATGTTTTGTCAGTCTATGTATTAGTTTGTTGACATCTTTTCTAAAATTATGGCATCGACTTTTAAGAAAGTTTTAAAAATCTATAGTAATTTGGTACGCAAAAAATTAGATTTTTTTTTTTTTCGATTTCTATTTTTTATGTAAATCTAGGAGAAGATATTTTTAAAAAATAACATTCCTAAAATTTTTAAATAATTCACTTAATGGATTATCTGACTATTTTTTATTCAATAAACGTTAATAAATACGATATTATTTTCTGATTCAACCATTTTAATAGTATTTTTAATGCATTTATTAATAATAAAAATTAAAATAAAAGACTCACACTAACATCTGTTAGAAGTATAGAAAAGCGCCGTAAATTTATAAATGTATCTTTCAATAATATCTCGTTAAATTTTACTGATAAAAGTATAAAACCTTTGTGTACATATACGAGAAATGCTTTATTAATAGATAATTTTACACTGTGGGAGCTGGTATAAAATTTAATTTGTGTAATTCTTTTATAACAATTTTTACAAAGGTCACAGCATTTTTATCAATTTGAATATTTTATGCTATTAAGCTTTATTCTGTACGTATATGTCTAATTTCAATAGTTAATTAAATAAGGGCTTATTTCCAGTTTTTTTGGGAGCGGTGGCCTGATGGTAAGGTCTCAGTTACGGAACCGGTGGGTTTCAGGTTCGAGACTGGATTCCACCGAAGAAACGTCGTGTGAGGGGGTCTCTTGCACGTTAAATCTGTCAGGCCAAACGTCCTTCCGCTGGTGTGGTGTGGAAAGGGGGGTGCCAGTTCAGGTGTCGTCCTCGTCATCTGATCTTGGTTCAAAATTACGAGGTCCGTTTTAAAAAAACCCTCGTGTTGCTTTAAAACGGGACGTTAATATAACAAAACTAAACTTCCAGTTTTGGGGAGGCCTTGTATATTTAACGTCTGGCTCATAAAAATATTCATTTAAATAGCTTGCATATTAAATATCAATGATGATGAAATTTAAAACATTTCATAAATTCTATTAAAAATTGAGATGTAATAGTAAACATATACACTATGCGAGCAGTCGAAATATTAATAATTAAAAATGAAATTTGTTTCAAAATATATTTATATCTCATGATTTTAGAAATTTACCTGCATTCCACTATCAAATGCAGTATTTTAAAAATGTACCTGCATTTCACCCAAATCTTGTATGAAAATAAGCTATATTACATAGTTTGTTTATATTAATAAATTATGAACACTTCATTGATTTAAAATATTAATCACACATTGAAGTACCAGGAATTTATAAAAACAAAATGTCATAGAAATATTTATAGCTTTGAACTCTCTGACAGTAAAATTCAATTAATTTATTTTCGATTAAGTTAACCGTAAGGAGAGTACAGGTTAAATAAACTACTCACCCATGCCAAAACCACCGAAAAATGGTCCTATTTTTTTAAGTAAAAATAAAAATTAGTAAATGAATTTTTAATAAATAAATAAAATTATTGAAATTTGAAAATTTTGATTAAATTACTGAATTTAAATCTATTAATCTGGAATAAAAATATCTCAAATTTTTAACAAGCAGTTAATTTTACTACAGCAAGAATTTATAAATATATATAACCTACCCCAGCCACCAAAACCCGGACCTATTTTTAAAAAAATATGAAATGCATAAAAATTTATAAACCACAACTACATATAAACCTTTCCTATATGCTCTTAAAAAATATCTCGAATCAGTTATAAGCGATTGATTTCGCAATAAAAGCTAATTAAATATCTCACCCCAACCGCCCCAAGGAGGAGGGCCAAAGAAACCAGGTCCTATAATTGAAAAAAAAATAATAAATGGAATAAATAGATACAAATGCTAATTAAAAAGCAAGAACGTAAAAATTTGGATGACGAAATCTAAATTTATCTATTTCTCTCCCAGGCAATATGTTGAATTAATTACACTAGAAAAGTTAAACAGTATACGCCACAGCAAGAACATCAGGAGAAATAAACGGCTTACCCCAAGGTCCTGTTTATAAAAAATACATGAAATAAAAAGAAAATGAATTTAAAAAATTAGTTAATAAAGTTAAATAAAGTATGATGTATAAATAATTTCATAAAAATACAGATTCTTTGTTACAAAGATTACAAGAATACAAAAAATGCTAATCCTATCTGATTTTGAATTTGCTGTTAATAAAATATTAAGAAACACTATTGAGGAAAAGTCAAGTAATTCTTAACAATTTTATGACTTGAGGCTTATCAAAAGGAACATTGCTAATCATTCGTACAGAAAACAATCGAAATTATTTTTAATTTATTCTTTTGAAATTATTTTTAGTTGAAAGCAAAACTTCTGATCACAAAATTTGTCTGTGTACAATCGTGAAAAAAAGCGATAAAATGTCCTTACAACTTCTCTATTTATTATTGCAGCTCCCTAAAATAAGTGTCGAAGCAATTGTCTCTAAAAGGCAAGTTTGTTCGAATCGAAAACTCGATCAATGTGGTTAACTACCAGCTTGAGAATTTTCCATTATATCTATCAATAATCTATATATTTCTAGCTGAATTGCTTAATGTCAAACTCCCAATAAATTTTAATGATCATTACAAGATTTATATGGTTTCCGAAAACTGAAGCTTCCAATGTTATGAGCTTTTGTCGATATCTCGAAAGCTTTTATATCCTTCTCAGAATAAAAACTTCATTCACCGAAGAAAAATTATCTTATTTCATAAAATTGCAAAACAAATTCATAAATAACGCAAACTAATATTTTTATGTATTTTCAAAGTTGAAAGTGAAAAAATTGAATTGTAAAGCAATTAAGTTTTTCATGAAAGCAAAATTTAATTTACATGAAAGCAACTGGCATGCCAAATTGTTGAGATCTAAAAGGATTGTACTCATGCACTAAATATTTTTCAAAACATTCATGAAAATTGCTAAAATACCTAATTTGATTTGCAAAGCCCACTTTTTAAAAACATTTTATATTTATTTCCATTTATAAATCTACTCTTTGTTAAACAGATTTTAGATTTAGCGACTACTTTAAACTTTAATGGCTAACAGACAGTTGCATTGGCTAAATAAAAAATTTATTCAGAGATCAGGTAGTTTTAGTGGGATCGAATCGCTTATTCGAAGAATATTATTATGGTAATAGGCTCCCTCTTTTGCATTTGTTCGTTTACTTGCGTCAAGTTTTGGTCAACCGAAAAAATGTGTATCTATCCGTTTTTCTTTCTGCAGATCTTCATTACATATTTTTTTCTTTTTGTTTCAACTAGCATGCATCCTCATGCAGCTTATTGACGGTATGCAAGCCTACAAATATTAACACGTTAAAATTATCAAGAAATTTCATTGAACTCATTTAAACTCCACAATTTCTCGTATGTGGATAAAATGTGCTTCTAATAAGCTTCTTTGTTTCGAAAAGACAGGCTAGTATACCTTTTAAGCAGCTTATCTTTGACAGATCGAATTCAGTATTTGATAAAGGACAGTTTAGATGCTAAAACTGCTTATATAAACAATCAAATTTCATACCAACTAATAAACATATCTCCAACTTAATTGGCAATTACAGGTTATATATAACTTGTCATTTATTACTAATTTGTAAAGGAAAACAATGGAATCAAAATTAAATAAAATGAAATAAGAATCCTGTCTGAAGATTTTTTCAAGAGTAACCGACTCTACGAATACTTCTTCAAGAGTGACTCTTGAAGAAGTCTTCAGACCGAATTCTTATTTTATTTAATTTTGATACTATTATTTACTTTAAGCTTGGCATTTATTACTATTTTGTCTAATTCCTCTGTGTTTCAGTAGTAGCTGCATTTGTGCTCAATAAATACAATGGTTTTTTTTTTCTACTTTTTAGTTTGATTACCAAACAGTTTTTGGTTTTGATTTCGAAACTCAGTTTCGCTTCCGATATCATTTATTTTTTGATTATTTCAGATATGGGTTTTTATTTCATAATGCTTATATTTTTGATTACTTATATATTATATATGCAAATATGATGGTTAAAATTGCACAAAATTTCATCCATCAAACTTTATTTCTTAGCTCGATAAACTTTATTTATAAGGTTTATTTTATTTATTTAGGTAGATAAACAAATAGTTCTTTTAAATGAACGTCCATTTAAAAGAATATTAAATTACGTTCAAAATTTTTATTCAAAATAATGATTTTGATTGAAGATCAAATAACAAATTTCATCCTTCTAGCTCATTCCATTTGACTGTACTGGCAAATTAACGGATATAAATTCCAACATTTTTTTCCAAAGTCACCTGAAAAATGATTTTTTTTAATTTATTCGTCAATTATTTCAAAACTAGTTATTTTTCCTGTATGGTTCAAATACGAACATCTAATCAATTTCCGTTCCAAATCTTGTTTCATCTGCATAAATATTACACTCAAGCACTTTTTCAACCAAATATTTAATCTCATTCCAAATTTTCAAAAAGATTTTTAATGACTTAACATTTTTGTGGTTTTAAATTTTGTTATTATGTTATTAGATAAATCTTTAAATATTTAACATTTGCTTAATATTGCAATATTTAATATATTGTTTTAGTTTAACGTAAAAATAAAGTGTTTATTATTTTTATAGTGTTAAAAAAACCTATGATAATAAATCTCCTAAATGTTTAACTATCATTTCCGAATGAAAATAAAACTTCCTCTTTTTAATAAAGCACATAAAAATAATTCTTTTAACAAATGGCAAAATGAATGGAGTATTGAAAGAAAAAACAAGCTTCATAGAGTTAAACTTACTATCGAGCTTTAGTCTTCGCATATTAACAGAAAAGTCTTATACAGTTCTCACAAGATTGCGAGTAGATCTTACTCCCAATCTTGTGAGACTCGTGTAACTCATCGATATACTCATCGCCATCTGCTATTAGGAGAACAAGCTCCAATGTGCTCTCGGTGCAACTGCACTATGTCCTTCTAACATACCCTTTCTGAATGACCAAACTTTTGTACACAGCGTTTACAATTTTTTAAATCTGTTTATATATTTGTATCTACTTTGCTACTAAAAAATCCACATGATAATCTCTTACCTTTTTTTACATCAATTGGTTTTTCATTCACATATTTAGTCTACTTTCCTTTCTTTTTGAAGATTATCTAATATTAATTTTTATTCTACTTTGTTTCCTATACTAAAGAATTTTGAAATTTTAGATTCAAAGAATTTTTTCTAGTTTGGCGTAACATGGTCAAATCCGTGACCCTTATGAGAAAAAAAACCAAACAAAAACAACGATTATTTCCTTTACGGTATTCGCATCTCACTAATCAGTGATTAGAAAAATTGGGGATTGTGTCCTTCGTCATAATTTTAAAACAGCTGATCTTTCTTAGGGCGAATATATAAAATAAACTGAATAATGAGTTCATTTGAAAAAAGAAACCCCAAATATATAAATAAAAACAAAAAAAATATTTACATTTCGAATAATTTTGCTTATATTACGGAACATATGAACCATTATTTTTCCGAAATTTCTGATGAATAAAGAAAAGAAAATCTTTTTTTTTTTTTTTACTATTACCAAGTTGACATTTACATAATATACTATCCCTATTGAGTTGGATCTTTGCGCTCCTATTTTTCAGAAATAAAAATTAAACATATGTCTTGAACTTCTGTGAATTTCGGAATGAAATTTTATATGCATACATGAAAAGGCATTCTAGATTGAATTCTTAAAAAATCCCGCTTTCCGAATAGTAGAATATTAACCAAGTTAATTAACTAAATTATCCTAGTTAATTAATCAGTTAATCATTTGGAACAAACCTATTATGCAAGGACACTTTCATCGACAGTAATTTTGTGAAGATGGGCTAATAAATAACAAAATTAGAAGACTGTTCCTTTCTTAATAACTGAATATTAACAATATATTTAAATTAACAGTCCTAATCTGTTACTTCTATGCTTTATGAAGAAACTCCACCAGATAATTGTACATTAAAATATAGAACCAGTCAATAGATATTAGCAAGCAAGTTACAAAAAATATTAGATATTGGTGCTATGAGTTATAAGGGCAGGGCACGGGTTGGGAAATTGAGTTCGGGATGCGATTCAACGTAATGTTAGTATGCCATCAGGTTGTTCATTCAATAAATTATTAAAGCTCAATAGCCCACTAATTTCGGAAAAATGGCATTAAAACATTCAGCATAGCTTATGTACAAATAATGTGAGGTCATTGCCAAGCTCCTGAATAGTATAAAGAATAAGTCGTTGGTGTAACATTCATCAGAACTGAATTCAATTCTGGAATAATATTAGTTTCTTTTTTTTATTTGTTTATTTGCCAAATTCTTTCTAATTAATTTAACAATTTACGAACAGTTTTAATGAATGCTTTTCTCATTTCTTTTTATTACGGAAAAAAGAATATTTATTGGCCTAATTATTGGATAGTAATTTGAATTTTGGAAAAAAAATTATTAAATGTATGAAAGTGTTTTTAAAACAATCAAAATTACTTAAATCAACAATTTAAAGAGTTTTTCAATTAATATGTTATTAATTTTCATATGGAAAAATAAAAATGTATTTTTTTCTTTTAATACATGAATTATAACTTTATTTTTTTTTAAATTAAATAAAGGCATAAAAGTGTCTTTCTTAAAAAATATTAAAATTGTTAAAATAAAAGTACTCGGGAATAATTAATGTGTATCTATTTTACAATGCAGAAACATGTATTCATTCATCTAATGCTTGAATCATAACATAATTTTGAAGCAAGAAAATTAATTACAATTATTATTTAAACGATCATAAACAATAATTATAATTACTGAACATCATAAAAATATTTAAAATAAAATAATAAATAAAATCATAAAAAATAGAATAATCTCAAATTCTCAAAATTCTTATAATAGATATAAATATCATGAATTATCGTCATGATATTTATATTAAATATCATGAATATTAAATTTTCTTATCAAAACTGAAAAAAATAGTCTTTATTAAACTTATTCCGGTATTTATAAATCCAACTTTGGCTTTATTCCAATTTTTAGCAATTGCATTATATAGTCATCATACCTTCGGCCATCAGTATTTCTTTAAAACTTATTGTTTGCATTCAATAATAATTAACTTCAAATTCATCGCTTTGAAAGTTTCGTAAACTACAAATTTTAATGAACTCAATTATCCCTAATTTTCAAACTTCATGATATGCAAAGTTTGTATTCCTTTATCACTAAGAGCATGAATACAATACCTTATAGATATGAAATTTAAGAACAATGTCCAAATTATATTTTTCAAAAGAACTAAAACTGAACCACTATAAATACCAGATAATCATATTACTAATAGCATCACATGAGAAAGTTATTAAAAAAGGACTCACCATAGCCATATCCACCTTTAAGAAAGCAAATTGAGGGTAAATGTATGAACATAAAAATGAATAAATGTATATAAATACTATTTTAAATCAATAAATAAAATGCGCATTCAATCAATACTAATTTATTACGCACTGGGAAAAAGATAAATATACCGACGGCTAATTTCACTGATATAATAAATTCAAAAATAAAAATTCTTGGTAATAAATAGCAAATCCATCTATTGACTAATAGCACAGAATGTTCTGCGTCATAACTACGATATCTTCGAGATATTTTTTATAATTCAGAAAATCGAACAACTTCGTATGAGAATCAACAGTTTTATATTGCGTTATTAAAAGAGATCATGAAAGGATATAAAAAATCAAACAAATGTAAAATAAAACGTATATTAATTATCTTAACAAAGAAATTAGATTTTAAGGCTAAAAAAACATAAAAATATGTGAAGATAAGTTAAACATATCGGGTCAAATGAAAATGAAAGAAAAAAAATCGCTCACCTAGAGCTCCACTTGCACCTCCATTTCCAGCTGCAGCTGCTGCTGCTCCACCTCCTCCATTACCACCTCCACCTGCTGCAGCTCCTGCTGCACCAGCTTTATTTCAAACAAAAATTAATCAACAAAACTAAATATAAAGCTAAATAAAAAAACTAAAGCAAAATTCAACATGCAGGCAGTGGTAAAGAGTAGAAATGAAAATTCTAAAACATACTAGTAATAACTATACACTGCAAATACAATTAAGTAATTAAGCGTTTTAAAAAATTGTTTTGCAATGAACATCTTCTTATGTTGCATAAGTATGCTCAATTCACAGCATTTCAGTTCATTTTTTACAATTCAAAATCTTATTATAGGCCTTTTATTCTATAAGGATCTAGGATTTAATGGTAAGTAAATAAATCAATTGAGCTTTGATTGATCGAACCATTGATTCAAATACACTGATTTTTTCTGCTTATTTATTCATAAATTTATAAATACAGAAAATTATATACCCCATCCCTCTGATAATTTATAATTTTTATGAAGATAACATAAAAGTGTAACATGAAATACTTTTATAGTATTTACTATCCATAAATGTGCATCATAATTTCCCAAGATAAAAATATTTATTTGGCATAGTTAAAATATGGTTATTATTTGTGGAAATGAGAACTATAAATATTTCTTACTTCGATAAGCTAAATTTCTTGGGTCTCCAATTCTACTTCTGTAAACTACACTAGCTGCAATTTTTTAATAAAAATAATTATAAATTGCAAGAACACTTTTATATTATACATTATATACAAATTTAACAAGAATTGAATAAAATGTTTTATGAAAGATGTAATTTCCGGAAAATAGTGATTGATGATGTCGTGCTCGTGTTGACAAGAAAAGGGAATGCAGTGACTTCTCAGTTAAGACCCCTGAATACTCGAAGGCAGAATGACTTTTAACTCAAATGAAAACGATACACACATTCACTTGCACATCCCCATTTTACGGGTAGGGGCCTTATTCACACATCTGGATACACAGATAGAACACAAGAGGAAAACAACCATGCCCTAACCGATTTTCTAAGAAATATTAAAATAGTAATAATGTGAATTAATCTGTTAAGAATTTGAGATTGATTTTTCAACAGTAAAACATATTTTTCAGAAATATGATGAGAATTAGAAAAATTTGGCGGTATAATGAAAGATTTCTTAATTTTTTTTATCTTTCATTAAATGAATTATTTAATTCTTGATTACCTTTATATATATATAAATATAACGAAAAGATGAGAGAATTATTAGTGACTTTTGTCCAAATTATCTCTAGAAAATAAAGTTTTTATTTTAGTTTTTACTAAAATCTAATTCTCGTTATTTTTGTTACATAGAAAGATTTTTTTTAAAGTGATTATGAGATAAAAGAAAAGGAAAGAAGAAAAATCAATAAAATAGCTAGTATTAATCTATAAAAAAATTGAGAAATATTTCTTTAAAAATATTATCCTCACCGATTGTATACACAAGAAAAAAAATTAATTTGCGAAATATTTTACTTCAAATTATTTGATGCCCTAAAATACAATGAAAAACTCTCGGATTTCAGAGATTTTCACATTACTACCTTTTAATTATCTCAGAGTCAATTCGAAGTAACTATAAATAACATATTTAAGATAATATTATCAAGTTGTATGGTAAAGGATTATTTCATATTAATAAAATATAGATGAATTTTAGAAAGTTCAAAATGGTAAAGCATTAGTTTATGAATCAAACAGTTGATTCGAAGCTGTAAATGGAAGTAATATTTCAGAAATAAGACAAAAGCACTGACCAGAAATTTCTTAAAAAGCAATATGAAAATTTAAATCAAAATGTTACAAGCAAAATTATGACATTTGTATTTAAAAATTTTAATTTAAATTATCGTCTAAAATTATTTAAATTATCATTTGGTATTAGTGCTGTGATAATATCCCTTACTAAAACGGTATCATAAACTTGTAAATAAAAAATTGCTTTGTCTACCATTGCTTATTAGAGATGTGTAGAAGAATGAAAATGCAAATCAATGCCATCAGAAAAATCGGCATTGATATATTGAAGTCGTTACAGTGATAATAAAAACATTAAAACCAACATTAGTAAAAACATTAATAACTGAAAATATAATGGGGCTGGTAAATATAGAAAATGCAATTTTCAGATATTAGAAGATTTCAAATTTAACTGCTCAAAATAGATTTGGTGGTTTCTGTAAAAAAAAGAAATAAGTTTAAAAAATGAAACAAGCCATCATATATGCGAGCACCTTTTAAAGAAATTGCAAAAATAATTAACGTATGTTAAAAAAGAAATAACTTATATTAATCAGAAAAATAATAATTATTGATTTAAATTTTAAATCTTACCATCAGGAGAAGCTAAATAACAAGAGAATATACAAATGTTTGGAATTAATTTGATAGAAAGAGAAACTCTATGGAATTAAATTTTATTTCAAATTATTCAAAATATAAGTATAAACTTACAATCGAATTTTGTTTGTTAAGATTATTTCTAGAGTTAAAAACTTTTTATTACGTTTGATTTTTTTTCTTTTGATTGTATAGCTAAGCAGTTGCGAAGTAATTTTTTCCTAACAAATTACATTCCTCCTTTTTATTAAGTGAAATCAAATGCAATGCTTGAAATTATCAATGAAATTTCTTAATAAAAAATGCTATTCAAAATAATAAGAAAACTATATAAACTATGAATAAAAATAAAACTATATATATATATATATATATATATATATATAT
>JAPMOQ010061697.1:811037-831506 GCA_026543055.1 Argiope trifasciata | reverse complement strand
ATATATAAACTTAAAACAATTATTAATTACATTCTTATTTCTTGGGAACACTATTTTCAACTTTAACAAAGATTGAGTAACTCAAGTCGTTATTTAACAAGAGAGAAAGTAATCAATATAAAGAATGGATGTAAGAAGTAGAAATTTGAATAGCAGAAATTTTATCACCTTTAATTAATTTCTAGATATATTTTTCTATCATCGTCAGCATTTTTACATTTTTGTTCCTCCTCGAAATTTCCAATCGAGCTTTCGACATAAAGATGTATCATTTTGCGCTATTTGGAAAAAATGAACTAAAAAATTGACTTTTTGTAAAAAAGAACCTAGTCCGAAACAATAGCCAATTGAAATTATCTACCAAATTACATTTCTTTTCTCTTCAGATATCTCTCGGAATTACATGAGGCAATTTTAGAATAGCGAATCATTTGTATATTTATACTTCTACTTTAAAAACTTTGAAGAGAAAAAACAGCACCATTTATTTCTCAGTCTGTTGAACATAAACTAGTCAAATCTCACTTAACAAGCATTTCCCTTAACGAGCAGCGACACAACGGTGAACTGATGAAAGTGAGATAGATATACCGATGAGAATTAGGTCAGAAGAGTAATAAATCGTAGATATAACAGAAGAACAACATTTCGATGAAATAAGAGAGATACTGAATGGACGCAGAGAAATTATTCCATCTTACGTTGAGAAGCTTCGCTCTGATAAGACAGACAATACAGTCATTAAGACAATAAATGCACTAAGCGATAATGTTGTATTTTATTTTATCCAAATTTTTAAATGTATTCAAATGTTCTTGTAAAAATGCATGCTTTTAAAACAATTACAAATTTGTTTCAATATCATTTGTCCTACTTTACATGGATTGCTAAGACATAAAAAATTTACTGCGCTTAACGTGAGTTTCGTATTCAGAGTAAGATTTGAGAAGGAATTATGCTTGTTAGTTTGAAAAAAAACACATTTACTTAAGTAGTAGGATTACTCCAAAAATAAACGCACCCTTATATCATTGGTTTTCTAGACTGAGTTGCCTGGCAATACAAACAGTATTGAAAACTGTTTCGGAATTATCAAGTAAATATTGACACAAAATAATAAAATTAACAGTAATGTGTTTCATTATTTTAAATCATCTAAATATGTGGCAAAAGGTTACTTTACCTAGGCCTATATTTTGTAGCACTAGAAAAATGAAATGTATATAGACATTATTTTGATTCGGAAAATTATAATTCTTTTTAAACATAATTTATACAGCATTTTACAAATATATGATTAATATTTTCTCAATAGTAGAATGATATGCAATGATGTAAATACTAAAAAAATTACAGCAAATATTATTTAATGAATTTATGATGTTATGGTTAATAGCTTTCAACTCAGATCTAAATTGCTAATTAAAGATTTAAATTCCTTTATTACAATTAAATATCCAGAAAATATATTTTAAAAAATAACTTACGACCATTGTTTGCTATTTACCAAAAAGTAAAAAACGTTATTTCCTTGAATAAGTCAGTAATACAAAATGCATGACAAACAGAGCATTTTTAAACAACAAATATATACTAAATTCTTAAACTACAATTGTCTTATAAGAACTCAGTTTAATTAAAACTAGTTTCATTCTGAAATTAGAAATTAAAAAGTTATCTAACCTTGATCAGCATTTTGCTGCTCTGTAAAAATATAGAAAAATTTATTCCGATACCAAATATCAAAATTTCATTTGAGCTATACTTAATAGAAAGAAAGTATATCTATTTTCCCGATCATATCAAAACAATGCGCTTTGAGAATATGAATTACACCATGAAAATGATAAAGAAATATCTTGCATATTGGAACATTATAAAACTATTTTAAATATTCTTTTCATGGCTAAAAATTATAAGCTTAAAATAAAAATATTTAGAAAAAGTGAGTAATTTCTGATCATTTTTAAAGTAGTGCATTGAAAATATTCTGGAAAGATTAAAACATAATGCGGTGCGTTAGTTTCCAGTACCCAATATGTATAAATGTTGATATTTTGAATGTATTTTTGGAGAAAAAAAGATTTATGAAAGAAAGGAAGATATTAAACAATTAACATATTTAAAACTCTTACCAGTTACAATTTTTTAAAGCATCAGAATATTAAGAATTATGTTAATACCAAATATTTTTTTCTAAAATCATCAGACAGAAAGTTTTTTTGCCCGGAGTTGCATTTTGTTGCTCTGAAAAAATGTGAAAGATTTTAATTCCCATTCCAAAAGTAAAATTTTCTTAAACCATACTTCACAAAATAAACATCTAAAACATATTTGTTGTACTTTAATGTCAAAAAAAAATTCTTTCCTATAACATCGTAGAAATAACGCGCAAAATTTGCTGCAAGAGTGCAGGGGGTGGTAAAACATACATTGTTGATAGCTAAATATACGACCATTTAAAACAGCGTACCGTTCAAATGAAAGAAATGAAAAAATTGAATTTTCGAAAAAAAAAGCAGATATTGATCAGAAAGTATTACAAGTGATTTTCTTTTGTATCACACATATTTGAAAGGGATTCCAAAAATTTCGCGCGAAATTTTTAAAAAGCAGTTTAAAATGTTTTCCAAAGCTTCGCTTATTTCAATTTTACACCTGATTTAACTAAATTATCATAATGTTCTATTATTCATTTATTGCAGATATTTTTTTCAATAAAAAAGGCAATCCCGCTGGTTAAAAATCCCTTTATTCAAAAGGTATGTGCTCAAGAATGATATGGAGAACAATAATCTGGCTCTAATAACCTCATTTATAGAGACAAAAGCATCACTGGAAACGTAATTCTTGCAGTAACAAAAACTTTAAATGAAGTTTCAAATGTATCTTTAGTAAGAAAATGATTTAATTAGAAACTTTTAAAAAAGTTAAATCAGAAACCTATACTTTCCCAAGAACATGAAATGCTTTTCTATTTGACTTTGCAGCCATTCTGTATCAACTGTTATAAACTTGACTTGTTGAATCTCTCTCGAAACCAAGGAAGATGTGAAGTTATGTAAATTTCTAATTTTAATGTTACTCACTTTCGTGTTTGGTATCAATGTGCTACATGAAGAAAAAAGAATTATGATTGCAGTGCTACGTCTAGGTTTCTTTTCCATTGACTTGAATAATATGGCTTTGATGATGAAACAAGTGGCAAGTGGTAGAGTTTTTTCACTGGATGTTACAGAAGCATTGTGTATCTATACTAAAAATCACGGCAACGACTAAAACAGAATAAGATGCGCAAATTGGAAAAAACAAGCTTAACATTTGATCAATCTCATCACTTTCAACCTTCTATTTAACATTGATGCTGCTGTAGAAATGCGCCAGAAAATAGATAGAAATCTCATTGCAAATGCATACGGAATTTTGTTCCTATTAGACTTTTCACATTCAATCACCCGCCAAATTTTGCCCTCTGTGCTTTATACATGTATCTTCATCGGTTCCACCTTGAGATGAAACTAAAAATTATGATTCAATTAACAGTTAGATTTTGCAAATTAACTCTTCATTATTTAATATAAGGCTGATTACAATTAACTTTTACCCATTCTGTGAACAGACAAAATACACTTCGTGTGAGCACCAAAATTATTTCGAAAGAATGCATGCAATGTACATATTCAAATTGCCACATTTTAGTTACATCAAACACGTAAATAAATGTATGGTGTGGAATATGAGCTTAGTAGTACAAAATGCTCTAAAATATTGTTCATGATATTGTTGATTCTGTTGATATTGATGATATTGTTGAGAATATTTCCAGTATTTTCATATCCAGAATATTTTTATAATATCCAGCAACATCATGGAAATGTCGTACAATAATTTTTGCTCGTAAGAGAGGTAATTCCATCTTTGACTCTTGGTTTTGTGATCTACGTAAGATCTACGAATAAGTTGCTTCATATGCTTGATTACCTGATGTTCCTTGATGTATCTTTAGCTGGGAGGAATATCTGAAATTCCAACTGCACACATGAGAACTGTAAATTATGTTCGATTCGAGAAAAGCCATTCTGCGTGTTATAACATTGCTACGTTATACAGAACTACCTGCTGTTTGCGAATCAAGGCGATCGAGGACAGACATATGGAAAATTTTTGAATTATAAAAACGATCGCCATCTTATTTTTTCCTATTTGGTTTTATTTTTTTCCTTTTTTTTTCTTTCTCTGCTTAACACCGTCATTTTTCATTATAAATATAACGTATCATTCCCAATCTGAGCTTTTTTTTGTTATGAGATCAGATGCAGAAAGAAAAAAAGCCTTTATTTTTATATGTTTGAAGTTTTGTCACACTATGAAATCGCTAGATTTTGCATACGTCACAGCTTTAAAACCATCCGGCATACTATTTCTGTGATGACAATGTTTCAAAAATTGAAACAAAATTATATATAAGTCGAATACTATATCTGTGCCGTCAGGGGTAATAATTAGTATGTCAGTGTTAAACTATCGAGAAAAAGTGCATAGCTCCTTAATTAATTAAAAAACAAATACATTGAAAATGAATTGAATTGAAGTTACAGATAAATATAAATTCTTACAATGGGCAAAATGTTTTGCCATTAATTAAAAATTACAAAAATAAATCTCTTGAATAACTGAACAAAAACTTTTTTACAATATACATTAAATTATTAAAAGCGTAAGAATCATATTGATTGCAAATGTATATTTTCTCAAAGAGTAAGAGAAAAAGTAATCTTACCTTGAACTGCATTCTGGGGCCCTACAAAATTTTGAAGAATTTTATACCAATTCAAAAAAGTAAAATTCCATTTAAAACATACTTTACAAATAATCGCAAAATACTTAATAAAATATCGTACAATATGGTGAAGGAAGAACTGTCTGTGCGTATATATTTATATGTAAAACACTAACATACATAGTACAGAAATCGTTTTAATTACATATTGTCGAATGGCAATAGTTAAATGCAAGCAAATCATTATACGGAAGACTGATTCACAGGGCATTTAATAGCTGTAGTTAATGTAATGGTCCGTTAATTAATGAAACTGAAAAAGGTCATTAGAGATGCTCTGGATAGAGATCTACAAAAAAATCTGCTTTTACAATGGCAAAAAGATATAAAAGAGATCAAGAAATTTAAATAAATTAGTCAAAGTTTAATCCATCGCGTTTAACTATTGCGAGACAGACAAGCGGAATTATTTACTTCTGGAAATTAATGCTATATCTCTCAAAGTTATATCTCATACAATTGTTTTTTACATTATCTCAAAACTCAGAAAACTAAATTTTTAATTATTTCAATTTTATTTCTGTACAATATTTTCTTTATTTTTAATAAATTTGTTATGTAATGTGCAATTTACAACATTTTTTATTGCAATGAAATGCATATTCCTGTAGCAAAGCAATCAGATTCTAGTTTTTGACAATGTTAAAATTAAGAATAAAAATATGCTTTCTTTGGTTATTAAATTTGGAGCAGGGATTTCATTTTCACTTTTATTTTGTAATACATACATCTCTTGATTTTCTCTTGTTTTGATTCATTTCGAATTTTTGTATTGAATTCATTTTCTGAACTGATCAAATAGGAAGATGAAATTCTTCAAAAGATACATTTCGCATTCATATTTATTAATACTTAATAGCCTATAAAGCTTCCTTAGTTTTGGCTAGCAATCTGGCCACCAAAGGTGGTTAGTACCATAACAATATGGTACAACATTGTACATTTTAAAAACACTATCATATAATCATTGGAAAAGTATATAAGTTTATTTTAGTAATTTAAGTTAAAATTTTAAATACTCAAATAAATAAAAATACAGTACTCTTTAATTATTTTAAAAACAAATATAAAACAGACATTAAAAGAATTACTTACAACGTGCTCCATTTGGTGCTATTTCCCCAAAAATAAGAATTTTAATTTCTTAAACAATTCAATAATAAAAAAGTAAAACTTACAAAACATTTTTTTAATTATCGTATAATTGAAATGCAATCATGAACAAAAAAAATGGAACACCTCTAATCTTTTTATTTATTATTGCATGTACACAAATTTGGTGTCAATGTAAATGACTCGAGGGTCAAAATTTGTTGAGATAGACAAACCGAATTAACTAACTACAATAATCTCAAACTTGTTCGTTGTTTTCATTCAATTGTCATTTTTTCGGCTTTAATTTGTTATCATAAAATTCACTTCTTAATAAAATTTTATGGAATTCTGATGATAATTTTGAGAGTTATATGGTTTGTAAAAATCATATTTTAAATTTAAAGGATTCTTATATCTCGTAAACTTTTTATATATTTCTCAAAAACCTTTTTAACTCACTTAAAAAATTATCATACTTCAAGAATCACGAAATAAATGCATAAGTAACTAAAATTAAATATTTTTTAAAAATTTTTAAATATGAATGTGTGGAAAATTGCATTTTAACGTAGTAAAATTGTTGCAACAGAGCAAAAATGGCATGCTTAAATGCCTGAATTCAAAAAATTGTGAGTATACTCTAAATATTTTTCGAAATATTCACAAAAATTGTAAAATTACTAGTTCCCTATTTGAATGCCTACTTTTTGAAAGACCATATATTATTGGTATTAATAACTCTTTGTTATTAGCTTTTATAGACCTACATTTCATAAAGAGCGAGCTTTAAAAACCATTATAATTTCTCTGTGAGTTAAATGATAAATCTATTTGATGTTTAACTAAATAAAAATAAGTATTTTAATTTAACTTATATGTATTTTAGTTATTTTTTCGACATTTTTGTGAATAAAAAAAATGATATTTTGCTATGAACAAGTTGAAAGGTACTTAATATACTGTTGTCAGTGATTTAGAGTTTTTTAACATATATAATTTGACTTGGTAAATAAAAATATTATTCAAATTTACTGTACACTTACCAGCCTGTATGTTTTTAGCTATATAATAAATAATTATGTGTTGATTAAATAAATCACGATGAGTGTACTTAAAACATTTCAATTTTAATATTCTAATGGTGCTCAATAAGTAATACTTTGATTTTATAAATAAAATAAAAATTTCAAAGAGTAGGACAAGTTTTGATAATTTAAACTCATTGCAATCCATCTTTTTTTCTCATTCGATAAAACACTGATCATATTATATCAATAAACATAAAAATCAATCTGTTCAAATCAATATCAATTGGCATAAACTGAAAAAAAAAATCAAATGAATACCTTACCAGCCTGATGAAAGAAAAATTATTTGTTAGAAATAGACAAAATACTAGCATTGGTGTAAGATGGAAGAATATGGTAAAATCTTCGTAAAAAGCAACAAATGAGTAATAAATTTTGAAATTCCTGAATGTTAATGATAAAAGTCAAAAATGTATCTTCTCCATGCAGCACAAATTTAGTCGGTTGAGCTTATTATGAGGCCTTATCTGCAAAAAGAAATGAAACATAAAATTGCCTTAGGAAATAAAGTATGCAACAATGCTTATAAACCATTTTGTAAAATATGAAACAACTTATTTACAAATTAATTGAATAAAAATGTGAAGGCTCAGGATCCTTTTATCTAATTAGGGTAGATAAAATAGAGGTCATCATCGCCTTCTTAATATGAATTTTTTTTCGCATTTATTCTAATTTTTTACTTGCTAGCATCAACACAGACCCAAGAACAAATTCAACACATTCTTAATTTATCCACCCTATATAACTATAGATTAGTCAAATAATACTTAAAAATAAGGAAATTTATTCTGAAGAAACAATTAGTCAATATGTTTCTTTTTTTAATAATTCTTCTCTAAATTATTATTTTATATTAAGTTAAAAATTTAGGGAAAATCTAATGAAATGGAATTTATTGTTAACATTTATTCTACTAGACCATGCTTTCAATTTCTCTTGTTTTATTTTATAAATCAAAATTGCACCTAAAAAGGTATATTGATAAGTAGTAATCTCGGTACTTTTACTCTTAAGTATGATTAAATGAAAAAAATAGATAATTGTCTTCTAAATAACATTCACTTTTATGTCAATAAATTTTTAAGAAATTAATTTTCTAATATAAAAATTCAATACTTCAGCTTTATTCATAAGGCGATAACTAACCAAGATCTTTTAGAATTTTTCAGCCGATAATTGTTTTCATTTTATAAAACTCAAAACTTTTGTGACAGATAGAATTTTTTATTCATTCTTAAAATATCTAAGAATAATATAAGATTTGTTTAGAAATTCTTGTCATTTCTAAAGATTATGATTGTATCAAAATTTTTGAAGAATTACGAGCAAAATTTATTTAATGAATGCTGAAAAGTAAATCAGCAATTCAGTTTTCACAAAATTATTTTGTATCTGTAATCAAAAGAAAAAAAATTCACGATATTTTTCTATAATTTCTATCTAATAATAATCGAAATTAAAATTATCAAATTTAGCATTTCTGTCATTGCATCGTAACAGGAAACTAATTTGTTTAAGAATCGTAAAGCGTGTTTAAATTATTTACCTTGATACGCAAAAAGTGAATAGTTATATTTTGTAAACTTATTCAATAAATATTCAAAAATGCTAAAACAATTTATTAAAAAATGAATACAACCATTCAGTCAGGCACAATATATTTTATTCCTAAATAGTATTTCTGGCTCTGAACCGTTCTGAATCTCTGTTTCCTGCAAGAAAATAGCCCTTTTCAATACTTTATTTAAAATAATACTATTTCTTAGACTTCTTTGTAACCTTCTTTTCTATAAATCAGCTAACTTGTTTAGAAATAATGCTGAAATTTTTTATTCATTGATTGCCAGTAAATATTAAGGATTATTTATTAAATTTAAAAAGTATGCACTAATATTAAAAAGTTAAGATTATAAAAATTATTTATCTACACATATTGCAAATAACATCTTTCGAGAGAATTGTTTAACAGTTTTTTTATTGACTAAGAAATATTTTTCGAACTGCAGTAGGTAATCACAAAATGCGTAATTACAGATTATCACATAGCAAACCTTGACAGTCGAATTCTTTTAAACCCAAACATGGCTCTAAATTCTAAATGCGATTATTCCTGGTTTATTCCTTAAAAACATCTTTTTAAATTAGCCATTACACAGTTCGCTTATAAATAATTGATAAATGCGTATAATTATGTCAAAACTGAGAAAATATTAAACATATTTATGCTTAATATATAGATGTTTTTTATATTGATCATAAAATAATAATTTGTCACCATTTCTTCGTAATTTATGCAAATAAAATTTTATACGGGAAACTATTTTATATTAGTCACTTTATTTTTAATTTTAAAAAATATATTTGGATTTAAGCGATATCATTGGTGTTTAGTTGAAAATATTATACCGTTTTATTTCCTGATATCCATGTGCTATTTAATTTAACTTTACAACATTCTAATAAATATCTTTCAAAATAGTTTAAAGTTCATATATTTCAACCGATATTCTTATTGAGTTAGAAGCTACAGATAAGAAAGTTATTAAATTTTTTTACGATAAAAATAGCATACATAAAATAATTTTCATCTCAAATAGCATTACTATATAGGTTAATCATTACAATAAATATATTTTTCTTATTTCAGTATGCAAATTTTAAAATTTCTTTAACTATTTAGTTACGATTTTATTCTCCTCTTTTTTTATTACTTTAAAGTTATTCTAATTATCTTGCTAGAGGCCATGCCAATTTGTCTGAACAGATTTCGAAATTTTACGATCCAAATTACGCAATATTTTAATTACGCTCCTATTGTAATAAATTAGTAAGATTCGTTTCAAATGTTTGACTTAATCAACATGTTAATTTTTAAATTACTTTTTTTAATCTTTTGTTGTTGTATAATGTTGTTATTTACTTGTTATGACTCATGACTATTCAGCATTTAGGTTCGTTCACAATTAATTACATTGGTTCGGAAACATATTATCTATAACAAATAAACATACTTCTATTTATAATAAACGCCCATACATATGTGTGTTCCATTAAAATTATCTGACATAAAGCTACCGGAACTGTCAGTTGTATACTTTTTAGATTCAAAATAGGAACCCTGGCGATTTTTTTAAATTTTAATTAACTAAAAATGTATGCGGATTTTTTTTGTTTTTGTGCAGTAGTATTGAGAAATATTACAACATATATACGACTTCTACATGATCTTGATTTTCAAAAAACCTTTTCAATTGCGTCTTATTAATTTTTAAATCGAATTCCTTTTTAAAAACAGAATTTACACGGCAATCAATTTTCAAATAATATTTAACGCATATTTTCAACAATATATTCCATATTAAATTAAAAGAAGTAAATAATGTAAGCATGCGAAAATTTGGCTTTTATCAACGTATAGCTGTCGTGTTGACAAAAAATAAAAAAATTAACTCAACTCTCATTACATACGAAATCTAAAAAGTGATAATTTTCAGAAAATCTGCTTGAAATTAAATAAACGTGATATTTTTCATGGGGTTACACTTTACAGCAACTTACTATTCCCCATTCATGAGACCCCACTGGATTTCCAAGGTTTTCTAAGAGATATATTTGGGTATTACAATAATGGACTTCTTAAAAGAAGTCAATGAAACCGATAAATAGCTAAATGTGTAGTGTCGAAATGGCCAAGAATGGCCAGAATGACCTTGAAAATTCTAGAAAATTCCAGCATATTTTAAAAAGTTTCAAAATGTTATGGAAGTTTCCAGAAGTTTCGAAAATGTTATGCAATGTCCCAGAATGTTACAGAATCTTCTGAGAGGCTCGAGAATGTTCTAGAATGGTTTCATGAATTAAATAAAACCGTATTGAGAAAATAAGAATTTAGTTCAGCTATATAAATTCTGCATTTAATTATTCAATTTTTAATTCCCTTTTAATAAAAGTTGGTTCACTTTCTCCGAATGAAGCAAGTAATTAAGATTAATATATCGTGAAATGTCTTGATAAATTTAGAATAAAAAAATTAAAACTATGTAGAATACTTTTTGTTTAAATACATTTTACGAAATTGATGCGAGGAAAATTAAACTGTGCGTAATTTCCAACTCATTAAAATTCAAATCAAAAAATTTCAAAAAAAAATAATTGTTTTAAGATTTACATTTCTATATATGTATGATCTAAAATACGCATGTAGCAAATTTGGTAGAATTAGATTAAATGGTTTAGTTTGTTGAGTCCTAACACACAAGCGAGCATTTTTCTTTATTATCTTTAAAGACAAATACAAATGCAGGTGGCTTTGCTCTCTTCAAATTGTTAGAACTGAAGATACTACATAATTCTCAGATATATCTTAAAAGATAAAAATAAGCACCTCAGCATATTTTTTGCCCTATCTATTGAAACTTTTAATTAAAAACGAAACGAACTATTTATGCTTTTTCTCGTTAAACCGAATTATTACAGAGCAAAGAGTTTTAGATTATTTTGAAATTTTGAAAAAAAAATTCAGTTATTTAGTTTATTTGTAGTTCAGGTTTTTTTTATTAATCAAAAAATGTTTCTAGCGTATCTGACAGAAATGTATTTCAATGTTGTTAAGAAATTCTAATTAATTTCACTGTCACTACTATTTCATCTTGGATATTTCTTTCATTTTTAAAAGTAATGTGAGGAAAATACGGTACATTTTCTCTATAACGTGCATGTGTGCCTTTAATATACTTTTTGAAGTTTTAATTACGCTTGGAACTAAGTTTTAACTTCTGAAATAAGTAATTTATAAAAACTTTTTAAGTGCAATTATTTTTAAAGATTACTGTTCTTTTCTGATTTTAACAGGATGTATAAAAGAATATTAACATTTTTATCACTTGAAAATTACTTTTTTATTGCTTTTACTTTCTATTTTGTATAATCTTGTTATATTGAGCATTTATCTTTCTATTTGTGTCAATATTTTAGTATTTTTGTTTATTTTGTATCTTATTCTTGTATTTGTATCACTTTTCCATCTCCAGAAAATTGAGGTGAAGGCAGCGTCTTTCTACTCAATTGTCCTATACTGTGGGCAGAAAATGCCATAATTCCTTTTGCGATCTGCATTGATTTCATCAACTAATGAAAAAATTAATACATCATTTGCCAACTTACACTTTTATTATTGATTTACATGGCGTGTTTTGAATTGTAGCATTTCATGTGTTCGCTTCCACGCGTCTACAACTCTATCCATTTCGGGTTTGTTTGTTTTTTCATTTTGTTTTGTTTAGTATGTTTTAAGCACTTTTCTTTGCCCCAAATTATATTCGGTTTTTACTTTATTTCTTATTTTTGAACTTATAATTTTTGTTGATTCATTGTTATCTTTTTTTCTCTTTAGCTTTGTGTAAAACACACACACAAGACATTCCAATAAAGTGGAAGAAGGGCTTATTTCGTTTAATATATATATCTAATTACAAAGTTTTATTTAAAAAAAGCAAGCAAATGTATAAAATTAGTTTAATTCTATGGAAGTTGATAGGAAAAATTTCTAAATTTTAATTTTTTTACATTTTTTAAAGTGCAAAAGAGATAATTAGTGAATCGTTTTATCACATTCTTCTATGGAGACAAATAATTTCATATTTTTCCCACAAATTCTCAGAGTTACGCTAATTTTTAGGGCCTAATCACAAATTTAGAATTAAATATTTATTTTACAAAAGCAAATTTTTTCAGTGCCGATTAACTGTCATATGTAAATATTTCCCTAGTTATAGCATCATAAAATCATCATCTTCAAAGCATCTTGCTTTCAAGGCCATTCGCCAATCATCCACAAGTTGTTCACTTTAATTGGTTACAAGTTGCAATATCAACATAATTAAGAAGGAAAAAGAACTTAAGAAACTGAGCATATAAATTATCTCAGAAAAATAATGAAATGCCAAATAAGATAAAATTATTTCTTTGCTCTTCTGTGCTTTCTAGAAGAATCACATATTCAGTAACAAAAAACATTTCGATAAACCAACAATTAATGCTGTTAATATCATATTTCTTACCAGAATTCTGATTTGGTTATAGAAAAATGCATAATATATTAACATTATTTTAATTTAAATATTAATTTTTTTCCAGATATTTAGTTTTTGATAAATGATTATTATCTTAAAACATATAAAAATTTTATTTGTACTTTCAATTTCTACCTTTAGTGCATCCAATTTTTGAGCCCTGTTCTGGATATATTCCTTTGTACCGCAGTTTGTCGTACCAGAGGATATCTGTTTTTCCTAATTCTTTTTGATATGCTGAAAGCTTTGAAATTTCGTTCAGGAATGGAATTTTCTTTTCTTGTATTGCTGTAAATAATGCCATTATTAATTCTTTCATTGAGAATTTTTTTAATTCTTTAAATTACAATATTTAATTAGAAAGAAATGAGATTTAAAATTGCACTTTTGCAAAGTTTCCTCACATCGAAATCTTTTTAAAAACGAATATAAATTTAAATAGGAGCGATATCTGAAGGACTAAGTTTGATTTTTTAAAGAAAATGATTAACATTTCCTTATAAAGCAGAAAATTCATAAATATACTCACCAGGAATTTCTGCAAAATTAACTGCTCTATGCCCCACGTGATTTTCTAGTGGCTTCTGCCTCATTTTCAATAGAGGATTCCTTATTTCAACTCCATTTCCTTCAGCGACTTTTTTCTTTTCATCTGGTTTTGATTTTATTAAAAATGTTTCCATTATGAAATTTACATTCACATTGCTAATATCAGCAATACGTTTCAAGAGGAATACTTTAACGGGTAAATCACATGGCTTAAATAACTCAGCCAAACATGCCATGCTTGTCTTTTCCTTATCAGAAGATCTAAAAAATATTAATGATTGTAATGTTTTATGTAAACTAGACGAACTATTGCAAATCAATTATTAAAAAAAAACAGTTTAAGTGAGATGTAGTCGTTTTTAAATGAAGTAGCACTTATCAGAGTCGATTCTTGGTAGTTATTATCTAATAAATTAATATTAAACAATAAGTCAGCATCAAAAATACCACAAAATAATCAAACAATGCATGATGACATTATTAAGAACTGCATACTGTAATGAAAGAAATAAGAAAGTATTTATTTAATACATTTCCATTGGTTTAGTATTAAATGTTTAAAAAACTTATCTTTATAATATGGCCATTCCCAAAAATAAGTATTTAATTTTCCACTATCAACTTCCCTCGATACAAATTTAGCATTTTATATGTGAGATTTTAATTCAAAATAATTACTTCATTTGCTATCTATACTTATAATAAAGCTCAATGTGTGTGTGTGTGTGTGTTGGCGCTCTACAGACCAGACCGTTGGATCTACAGCTACCAAATTTGGTACATGTATACCTTGGAGGTCGGGAATGTGCACCTCGGAGCCCTTTTTTCGAATTTTTTATTAGAATTTGAATTAATTAAAATTTAAGCGAAATTTCGACGTTTTTCCACTATAACTTCCGAAAATATCATTGCACAAACATGATTTTTATATCAATTGAAAGATTAAAAAATTAGCTTTCTAACGGTATGAGTTTTTTTAATTTATAATGTAAGCTTCTATTTTTAACGAATTTTTAAAGAAATATTTTAACCATGTTTTTATCACGTGACTGGATAAAATAAAAGAATGCCGGAAGTTCGAATGAAAAAAAATTATCATCTCAAATCAAATCCAAAGAAATACAGCTTTCAGCACGGGACTGGATAAAATAACATAAATATAAAAAGTGATATTTTCTAAAAAAATAAATGCAAAGCAAAGGTTCCATGATCGTTTGCAATATCTAAATAATTAATTCAATAAATCTTCTTTACGGTAAACCTGATCAAATTTAGACAGGATATGCATTGGAATCGCGACTTAATGGCATATTTCTATTATCGTTTGCAATATCCGTATCATTAATTCATTTTTTTTTTTCATTCTAAAATGTGATAGTTTCTAAAAAAATAGATGCAAAGCTAAGGTTTCTATAAAATCTGCAAGAGTACGTCAAAGGAAAAAAATTAGGTTTTATCACCGTGTTGCCATCATTTTGACAGAAGTTTAAATTAAAAAAAAAACTATCATCCCAAATTAAAAGTTAAGAAAAGCAACTTTTAGCACGTGACTGGATAAAATAAAATAAATATAAAATGTGATATTTTCTTTAAAAAATGCAAGGCAAAGGATTCTATGATCGTATTTAAATCATTAATTGAATAAATTATCTTTATTTATACAAGATTGAATTTATACAGGATATGCATTCAAATTCCTTTCCAATGGCCAATTTGTAAAATATTATTAATAGGCATGTATATTGTTTAATTCTATTAATTTGATCTAAATAAAGTAAATAATTACATTTTATGTAGTTTGAGTCAAACAATGCATTTATGAATAATGAGTTTTAGATTTCTTCATACTTTGCTCTGTGAGCCATATTTTACAAAATATTTTTATTAATATGTTAAATAAAAGTTGCTACATCAATCTGTCTTCTAAATCAATCATTAGAACTGACTGATTTATTAAATAAAAGAATATTAGGAAAACTCGTTCTTTTAGAACTTTCATTCCATCATCTTAAAGAAAATATTAATTTCAGGCCAATCAATGCCCGGAGTTACTTCAAGGCTCATGAATATGTGATTTAATTGAAAATTTGATCGGTCTTCCAACTTCATTTTATTGTGAACAAATAAAGTTTAAAATATTTGGTCTTTATGGGTCCTTAAAATATTGGTATAGGAAAACTCAAAATGCCCTTTGGCCTTCCTCTAAACTAGTTACACCAATATTTCCTTATGATTAACTTGAATGATTATTCTTGGTATTTTACTGTTTTTAAATTAATATTATAAGCTCCGTATTTAAGTCTGCTTAAATTTACAATAATATATCAATACATACACGATAGGTAGGGGATTTTCTACTTTCTCAATAAATATCTTATGAAGAGAAGCTATGATTCCAAGTACACAGCTGTCTGATCCAGTAGAATTAACACTTGAAATGCACTCTTGAATAGCCTCTATTGGAGGGCCCAGTTCACCTAAATAGATAAAAATATTATTTTACTCATTGCATTTATTCTTAAAATTTCTCTACATATACATCATTATACAGAGAAATTAAGCTCGAATAAAGAACAATAATGCTGAAGGAGTACTATCTATCTAAAGTAATGTGACGATGCAGTTTCATCGAAGACTAACCAAAGAAGCGGAAGCGGCATGATAAAAAAAGTTAAGAGATTTTATATCAAAATCATTGGGAAAAGCTAATATTAGCAGGAATGGTCCACCCAAAAATGTCTCGTTCTTTGTCTAATAAAAATATTATCCTCTTGCTTTCAAATAAAATTGTATACCTTATTTAAGAGTACGAAAGTCTTGTACAGCATTAGTGAACCACAAGTACAAAATACTGTTTCTTTCGCATTAATCTAACATTCCTACTGAATCAATCGTAGATATGATCGATTAATACCAAAGTCACCTTCCTCTGTGATCGTTTTGATGAATACTCCCTGTCATTTAGCAGTAGGTAACCGAAACGGAAAATGATTGAAACCAAAATTAGATACAAAAGTACAACTGTTGACACAAAATCACATTTTCCTATATTTTAGTCTCATAAATTAAGTCACAATTACGATATTTTAGCCTTCCCTTTTTATTTGTTTAGTTTAGTTGTTGTCTATTTACATATTGGTGAAAGAACAGACAAATAGAAAATAATTTCTTGACGGAATTGGTTCCACATTTAGTAAATATCTGCATTTTAGATATTAATTTTTTATATCAAATTTTATCTATCTAACACTCTTCATCTTCTACTTTCTACTTATCACATTGACTTGTACTTAAGAAGTCAGACAGTTACATTTCCTCTGAATGCATGTCTTACAAAATTAGATTTAAGAAATCGACAAATATGGTTTAGAGAAAGACCATATACCAAATTCCATACTCTTGATAAAAGCGTTTTTGTGTTAACTTTATCACAAATAGTCAAACATATTTCAAAATTATTTTTTTAATTCAGAGTATTAACTCTAAAGCGTAGGGATTTCTAGAAATCTTGAGTTCAAATTTTTCAACGATTACATTTTTTTTTCTATATTACTTACACGAAAGAGTAAAAATCAGGTACAAACGCATAACTCATTTTTTTAGTAGAAAACGATCATCTCTAGATGTTATTAACTGTATTAGAAGCTTTGAAAAATGTTCCAAAAGTATAGGGATTTCCCATACACTAACTTAGTTACTGACAAGAAATTATTTTACTTTACTATTTTTTCTTTCGATTATCCTGTTGCTTGCAAAATTTATTAAAATACAGTTTCATCATTTAAATTATCATAATTCTTTGCTCGTTTCGTCACAAATTACATATGGTAACGATCAGACAGTATATATCATGGAATTAATTTTTATTTCTATGTTGCCAAAGTTATGGAAATTTTTTTAAAAAGTTCTAAATTTTCAAGATTTGTCACCAAGAATAATATATCACTAAATTTTATTTCCATTATTCTAACTTTGTTCAGGCGCAAAATTCTGCTTTATAAAAGATGTAAATATACACTCTGCAGCTAATATATATAACTGTATACATGAGATTATTTTCTAAAATTTCAAGAGAAAAAGAATGTAATACTTGCCTGTTTGTCCTTGAGGAGCTCCTTGTAAAGATATATTAACAAACAAATAAGCAAAATCATATAATAAATCCTTTATTAAAATTCGAGACTTGTATGAGCACTCAGCAAATGCCATATCAAGACATGACCCTTCAATAGGTTTTCTGAAATAATAAAAATATGAAAATTTATACTACATTATTCCTCATGAAAATGAAAAATATGACAAAATATTTTTAGACAAATTTAATTACAAAAATTTCAGGAAAGTTTATTTTTAAAAATGGTTTTAAAAATGTTTTTCAAATTTAAAAGTACTTAACGAATGATACAATAAAAGCAATTAACAAAAGAAAGGAAAGCAATTTTTTTAAAAAAAATGAATTAAAAATTAATCAAAAATTGAGAAATTCATTGTTATATATTTGGAATCCATTAGCATATATTAAAGCTTAATTAGCACATAGTAAAGCAAAGTCTAGTGTCCATTAAAAATCCAAATCACATCTATATAATACCTAAAAAAATGAACGTCATAAGTAAAACGCAGAAAAAAACTAGAATAAAA
Organism: Argiope trifasciata; assembly: GCA_026543055.1. Lineage (NCBI taxonomy): Eukaryota > Metazoa > Arthropoda > Arachnida > Araneae > Araneidae > Argiope > Argiope trifasciata. The sequence continues at coordinate 813,219 of JAPMOQ010061697.1, read as the reverse complement.
AAGAAAAAGAAATAATAGTCGACAGTGGAATTCAAATGAATAATTAGCATGAATTTACAAGATCTTTCATTGAAATGTCACAAGCACTATTTCAGAGTTTGTTTTTTACATTAAGAATCTTTTTTCATTTTTTCGGAAAAATTTTTCAGATGAATATTTCTCGGCAACTTGGTTGTTTTTAAAGATATTTTCTTCGCAGCTTCCTTTAACACTAGCATTTTTTTATTCGAGCATTTGCCATAAATAATTTTATTTCATAATTTCTGTTTTGTTGTTTCTTCTTCCTGAATTAATGTTTTTAGAGATTTCTATCCACTTTATCTTAAACTAATTTTTCTATACAATTGCACAGTGGGTTTTTTAGGCATATGCTGATATTTCATAATCATGTCATATGGCAAGTGATTTTTTTACTTATACTACTTGCTTCATACCTACTATATGATACTAAAACTGCCCTAATTTTATGTCCAGGCAAACAGGTGAAAATGGCACACGACTTTGACATTAGTGGAAATTGTCTGAAATTTTCAGTTTCCACCCACCAGTTATCCACTGACTAATTCTGCTGTTAATGACGTAAATTGACTGCAGGATATGTATCTCTAAGTCATGAGAACTTCTTTCTGCAACACTTATCACATTCGTCACTAAATAAGAAAGTCTTTTCCTTACTATCAAATTAAGATAATGTTTCCGATATTTGTATCTATTATCGACCCATACTGCAACAGCAAATTATTCTAGAGTACGATCTTCTACAAGTGGAAGGCCCTTTAACACCATTCCCCATAAATATAAATTTTGTAGAAATATTATTTATCTTGTAATAAATTCCACTTTCTTTTAGTTAAAAAAAAAAGTGGAAATAGAAAAATTGGAAAATAAACTGAAAACCCGGATTCACGGTAAAATCGCATCCTTGGGAGGGGGGGAGAGATAAGAAATTTTGATGAGAACTTTATTTTAGTGATGATTTTATTTGCTAAGTAATTTAATTTTTATTTATAAAACTTACCACAACTATGATCAGAAGGTACCAAAGATATAAGAAAGGATACCAGAGAGTAAATAAAATAACAGGAAATAGCAGATAATAGAGCAAACAAAAATTGTGAAAATAATGCATTGATATTATATAAAGATTTAGATTTCAAAATTGGACTTACAAGGCTATGACAGAAATAGGGATATTTGACTCTGTTAAAGATTTAATGATTTCGTAGAGACCTGGTACACACCAATTGAGATAATCTTCATTAATTGTATCGAAGCACTGTTGAATTAGCTGCATATCTGTTTGTGTATGGTGATGAGCACCTTTTAAAATAAAATAAAAATTAATGAAAATAAAAAATATCAATAATAATTGCTTTAAAAAACCAATTATTTTCAAATATTTCTTATGTTTATATTTAAAATTTCGTAGTACATAATAATAATGTCAAACTTCTTTATCTTTATATAAATTGTTTTCAAATATCTGATAAATAAATACTGTATTTTTAATCAATTATAATACCTGTCTGGTAGAAAATAACTAGGTAAATTATAAGATCATGGAGAATAACAATTTTAAACGAAATGCTGGTTAGTTAGGCAGAAACAATAATTTCTGATTAAATATAACAAAATTTCATACATTTATAATGGATATACAGATAATAAATAAATTATAAACAACTATTAAAAATAATTCCTGTAATTTATTAACAGAACACAGTATACCGATGACATATAGCTCATAGTAAATATTAAAATACTCTGGTAAAAATATTTTTTGAAATTCTGTCTAATGAATTTATACAATACAAATCATTACATAAAGTAGAGTAATCGAATAATAGAACTAATATATTATAAAAAAATATGAATAAAAAATCTAAAAAATAAGATCTCAAAAGGAAATTAACTTTTGAGTTTTCCAAAAATATATTTTTAATGCATTACCTGAATATATGTTCAGTGGATGAAGAATGTCGAACATATCAGTATTCGTGACACTATGAGTCAGTTTTCTCATTAGCTGATCAATTAATATTCGATGATATCGACTGCAGCGATTGAACAATTCATTCACACAATTTGATTTCTTTTCTTTTCTGAAAACAAAATGTAAAATTTCACCCAATATCAACGATTTTCATATTGTTAGTAATAGCTAAAATCAATGAGATTAACT
>JAPMOQ010061697.1:795891-810637 GCA_026543055.1 Argiope trifasciata | reverse complement strand
CCGATTTCTATCAATATATTATATTTTTATCTAGAAAATCAAACTATTTTCATTGCTTCATTAAATATGCCATTTCAAGGTTTTATTTTTTTATTAAAGGCTAAATAAGCAATCGGTTATATGTATTTGATGCTCGCAAGAAAGCTAAAGAAAAAAAGTGGAGTGACAATATCACGAAATTTAGAAGATTGAAGAACCAAATATTTGCATGTTAAATAGAAATAGTTGCAAGCAAGAACTAGTTCTGCGGCTAACCCAATTGGAATTGTTCACGCACAAAATTAAGCATGACAAGTTATGTCTAAAAGAATTTTCTGAAATCAAACATAACTAATATTCTGGTTAACCATTTTGTAGCCAAGAGCAGCAAATTGTTAATGAAAATCGATTGATCATATGGACCGCTATAACTAAAAATACGAACTTCGTACTTGTTTTGCAATAAAAATGATAAAATAAAGCAATATTTATTACCAAATTAACAATTAATTACTTAGTCAAATTTAAATTTTTTGAATTATTTACTTTGAATCATTTTTTACAAAAATTTATTTTAAAGTAATTAATCAAAAAAATTCTCTTCTCCTTATTATAATTTAATGGCAATCAAGATTCAATATCAATTACTTTATTTACCAACATTTTCTTTGCTTTTCGTAGCATCAAACTATTCTAGTAAATCTTGTGGCACTGTACATTTTGTAATTATGTACAAATTTTGCTATTTAAGTTTTGTGGTTAGGGAAAACGTTTTTTCGTGATCGAAAATTTTTGATGCTTAAAAAAAAATGAATATTTTTTCTCTTGCGAATATTTTTTTAAAATAAGAAAAGCGAAACAAACAAACAAAAAATGGTAATCTAATTCCTTTCTGAAGGATTTGTTTTCAGTTGTTTTTAAATTTTGTTCAGATGTCAAATTTATTGCAGCAGTATCGTATCTATTTTTTTATATTTTAAGTAAATCCTTTTCTTTCAATAATAGTTTATTTTTTAAAATGTTCAGATGATTCAGTTAATTTATCTTATATCTAAAATTAAAGTATCAGTATACTAATAAATAATTATATCTGTTAATTAAATTGATTTAAAAATTTAGTAAATAACTTAATAATAAAGCATTGATTATGAATATTATATTAAAGTATTCAAATTTATTAAAACTTTTTATAAATTTAAAAAATTGCACATTAATCAAAAGAATTTGCTAATTTTATTCGCAAATATCCATTTTTTTCCTAGTTGAAATTACAAATATACTGAATTAGAAATAATGAAAAACTAGATAAAGCTTTTTCGAAAAGTAAATTTAGAAAAAAGAAATAAATTTGGACAAGAGAAAATGCTCCATACAATTCTATATTTAACTCTGATATTGGATAAAATCCACTTGACAACTTTTCTGTAATCATAGTCAAATCTCTGATGCATCCATTAAGTAAAGGGACTGGAATCGTAGCTATACACTCGCTGGCAATATTCAGTAAGTTTTCTAAAAAGTTAAAAAATATTTTTAAGTTTAGAGATTTGCAAAAGAAACAATTATTGAAAGCAAAATTGAACTCAGTGGAGGAAATTTTACCTGTTTCGATAAAATTGGTTTGTAAATGCAAAAATTAAATCTATACTGCTTTAAAAATATTGAGATATACAAGTCTGTTTATTATTATCTCAAATTGCTAAGTTATTTAAGAAAACTTTAAAATGTAGCCATGAAGATGGTTCCACAACTGTGGTAAACACTAAAGGACTATTTTATGTCCCCATGGTGAGCTTTCAGAAATTAACGTTTATGGGTTTAAGTCACAATTATACTATTGAAAGATTATCTACATTCTTGAGCATTTATGACATATTTTTAATTTTATTTATTTGTTAATGGTATAAACGACACCAGAATGCTTGCGCTATTGAATTTCAAATAATCCAATCTATTACTTTTTACTTCGTTTTCGTCTGGATTCGAGTAATCATGTAAATATGTAATTCCTATAAACATAATAAAAATAGTTTGTAAATGTAAGCATAATAATGCTGATTAATATTTTCAAACAATCATTGCAATGAAATATTTTATTGAATGAAAGTATAAAAATAAAAACCTCTTACGGTCAAAGTTGTCTTTAGAAATAAAAAATAGCAAATCTACAAATACATTGGTATAGCGGTGAACAAGTTCAGTTAAGAAAAGGCGAGAATCAGCACTGCAGTTGGCAAATGAATTTTTCAGACAGCTTGCTGGAGCTATACGCACTCTAAAACGTAAAAAAAAAAAAAGATACACCATAAATGATAATTATTAGTAAGTAAAAAAATGCACAGTTTTTTATGAAAGAAAAAAAGAGATCTTAAAATTTATAAAATGAATCTCATATACATATGAATATTTGTATAATAAATTATAAAAAAACATAATGGAAATTACTTACGGAACTTTGCTTAAATCCGGAATGTTGTTTTCGTACACTTCATTTAAGACATACATAAGTCCTGGCAAGCAATCGTCAATAATGATTGGGTTTAGCTGAGATAAACAGTGATGAATGACATTCTGCTCTTCCTCTATAAAATATAGAAAAATAAAGACACAGATCTGCAGAATAAAACAAACGACTTGAAAGTTTCCTACAGCTTTCCATATTTTGAAAACGGGAAAATTACTTTGAAGAACTCCATATCAGGATTTCTTTTACTAATTTAAAAGAAATTCTGATATGGGGCAAGGTTTACTTTCCCTAGGTATGTATGGTAAAATTAGTTTTCAGGCACGTAGAAAATCACCCAAGCAGGACATTATATAAAAAATACTGCTTTTGACGAAATATTTTTTCTCAGTTTTCGTAATATAAGCATCGAAATTAAGTTTCACTTTAATTCTTTTTCAAAATGGGATTTTTTTTACTGAACGAATATCCCGCACGATTGAGTAGGATTAGGAATAATTTGAATGTAATTCTATCAAAAAAAATTTAGAAACTGGTTTTTTCCATCTTATTTAACCAAAGAATTTCCTCTCCACATTTCTTGATTTTCGCAAATTTTACTTTTACTTTTTAGAACTTTATTAAATATTTTTCGTCTTCAACCATATGTTTGGCGCAGCATAGCTAAATATGGATCTTGTACCACAAAATTCTAACTAATTTAGAAATTCCCTAAAATAGGCTTTCAAAGAATGTTTTCTATAAAGTGACAATAAATTCGCTTCGATTTTTTTCAAGTATTCTGGACAACTCGGAGAAAATTAAGAACTATATAAGCTAAAACATGAATTACAAAAGATATCGTTACATATTTCTGTATATAATTTCCAAAATTCATTCATACTGTCAAGCCAGTTATACTATATGTCAGTGATTTGACGATCTTGAAAGATAGATCACGCTTGATAGATCACTTGATGTAAATTATTTTGAAACAAATACTTTTTTTGTATAAACTGCCACCAGATACCATTTTTACACATCAAAAAAGCGCCTGTGTAACAGTTTTCTCTTTGTCAAAAGATAGGGAATATTTTTAATGCTTTTGTTTCGATTTTCTAAAACTCAGAATGTTTGAGAAATCTTTCATGCAAAAAAATGTTTGTATTTGTATACAGCAAATGTATTTTCAGACTCTGTAAATGGAAGTTAGAAGGAACTATGGTACTCATGCAGCTTACAGCGAAATGCCTAGGATTCGGGTTATGAAAAACTAATGGAAAGACGTTAATAATATAAAGCATTTAAGAAGCAAGGCCGTAAGAGAACGTCGAAAGTTCACTTTCTATCCTTTCATATGTATTACTAGCTGCCTTTAGCGACTGGCTGATTCGCCAATCTTAATACTATTTAAAATTATCAGTTAAAAACCTCATGTAACGCCATTGTCATTTAAATACTTTATGTAGCTTGTCTTTTAATAGCTACTTCATCAAAATATTTTTAAGGTTTAACTTTTGAGAGTCATACAATTCACTCATGCAGTTATAAAGACCTTCAGTCCATTATATACTATATATATTTAATTATCTGTCAGCTCTAGCAAAATTTCAACTTTAAATTAAAGTAGAAAGGATTAAACTGCAAATTGGTATGAAAACATTTTTACCGAAACCAAGCATTTTTTTAAATATAAGTACAAGAGAATTATGTGTACTACTGAATAATTACAATAATTTATGTAACATTTCAATAATATTCAACAAAAAACTAGAAAAAAGGGGTCCGCAAGCCGATTAAAAAATTGAAAACTGGTATATTTTACAATTATATAAATCTTTTAATATTAACAATCAATATCAAGTATAAATGGTTGAGTTCCAATTTATCCCTTTATATTCCCTTAGTTTTTACAATATTTACTTACACCAAACTTCTTAAACGATACTTATAGAAACCTGAATACTGGGTAATCTGGGGGTGGTAAATTATAAGCTAAAATTAATGCATTTTCTCAAAGCTAATGGAATAAAAAAATTAATGCGAAAATAAACTAACCAAATTCTTAAAATAGGGGCTTTATAACTTACACTGCAAAGGACCGCACAATACTCAAATCACCCATTGATGATAACTAATCTTGAAGCTTGGATTTCAAAAAAATCATAAAAATGCTCCTGAAAGAATTGTTAAATACACCTTTGCAGATGGAAATTGTAATCAAATAAAATTTCTTACTAAAAAATTCCTGCATGTATCTTTTACTCACCCAGTATTTAATGCTTTTGATTAATGATTTTAATATCGTTAGTACTATGAGATTCTCCCACTGAAGTAAAATAAATTTTAAGTAAAATGGTTCATTCACTTGACATAAGGAGTATAACTTGTTTAAGAGAAATAATTGACCCATGGTACATATTTTCATAATATTTATACTTAAGAAGTATTTTCATTATCTTTGTAAATGCACTTTCAAAAGAATGGAATGCTTTTCTAATTTTCATAATATTTTTATACAATGTATAAAGTTCTATTAAAATTAAATAAATTTGAAATATTTTATTATTTTATTAGACATTAATACAAAAAGATTATTTATGCAAAATGGCATTAGTGATTAGTGACCCCAATTTCAAATTTGTCAGAATACTTTTTATTAGAATCGTTAGCTGCAAAGGGGCATTACAAATATGAACATATCTCCTCAGGGGAAAAAAAGGGATTTTTTTAGAGCAGTAAATTTTTTTTTATTTCAAATTTACAGCCAAAACTTTCCAGATGATGTCGTTTCCTTTGATGAGATTTATATATTTCATTTTTAACTGCAAAACTGTTAAAAAAATTTTAAAATAGCAGTTTTTAGAGAATTCCTTAGTCCTTTTATTGCCAAAGGATATTTAAAAAATGCCAACGATAGTGATTTTTTAAAAAATTAATAACTGAGAATCTAGCAGCCTAAATCGAAAATTCCATATAATTTTGATAGCAAATATGATTTACATAATTAAAAAAGATATAATTTAAAGTTTGATTCATAACGATACTTAAGATAAAGATATATATAACTAATTTTTTTTATATCGTGCTTTTGCATGCTGGGAATTAAAGGTTTCCAGAAATACTTTATCTGCAAGTATTTATATGATTAGTAATAAATAAAAAAATTCATAATTTATTATAAAATCATGACTTTGTTTTCAATTATTTCCAACATTTTGACATTAAACATGTCATAATTTTTATTTTATTTCATTTGTACTTAAAATACGAAGTAATTAATAAATAATCGAGTTTCAAAATGACATAACTTTAAAAATATTAATAATTATCTTCAATACTTATATGGTAAATAGGAAACTAATGCTATTTTTTTTAAAAAAAGATTTCTAGGCTTCCACTTTACTACGTGAATTGCAAGAATGTATCACGTGAATTGCACGTGAATTGTAGCACTAAATTATTCTTAATAAGCAACATCTTGTCAGAAAGGATTTATTTTAGTGAAAGTAATTTTGTGCTTACAATTTAGCCCTTTCTAAGTGTCTTCAGGGCTTGCAATTTTTTCTCTCAAAAATTAATATTAAACCTTTTAGTGCCAAACGACGATATATCGTTCTTTCGCAACACTTGCAAAAAAAGCTAAGAAGCTAAGGCATCGTTACGTAAGCGTGGGCACTTTTCTTTTCAAAAAATATCGAAATAAGATTGGCATTGGTTTATTCTTCCATTTTTTTGCAATACGTTTGTTTTTTTATAATTATGCAAACATGATTATTTTCATCAAATTCATTAAATTCATCAAATTGGGCTGGCATTCCTCGTAAAGTTAAATACTTCCATTTGGTATTAAAGGCAATCCTTACGAAGGTAAAATACTTCCATTCGGCATAAAAAGGGTGGAAGCAATCGCTGTATACAGCATCGTTGCGAGCTATTTTATATAAACTTCAGAATGTTGTGACCAACGCTTAATTCTCACTGCTGAAATTACATCTTAAGTATGTTAAATAAAATGTTTCTTAATATCATATTTTTCGTTTCTTGGGTAGGACATTCAGGCCGTGAGATAAAGTTACTTTCACTACAATGATTGAACATATACCGCATCCAATTACAGCCATTAAGATTTTCTCTCATTTTCCAGCTACATGTTACGGTTATGGTGGTTATTCAACTAATCTGCACCTTTACATGTAACGAGAATATATATATAGAAAGAAAGAAAATATATAGAATATTCTACGAATTAGATTAAAAATGCAGATGGTTTCGTTTCATTTAAGGTGCTGTTTATTTTCACATCATTACAAAAAAAATTTGAAATTTTCAGAAATTAAAACAGTGATTATTTATTTTATAAATTTAGACATTTTAAAGAATAAAAAAATTTAGCATATTTTAATGTTGATTATAAGAAAAAGATTTATTACAAAAATATAAAAAAATTTCTCCCTTACTTGTTATAGGAACCGGAGTTTCTTTGGGGAAATGCAACGGTATATCTATAGTATTGTCTGTGGCAAATGTAATCAGATCCATGATAACTAAACGTGAATGAAAGGAGCATTTTTTAAAGGCATCCTTTAGACATTCTTTGTTACCCGACCTATAAAATATTAAATATTAAAATCTTTTGTAACTTAAACAAAAGAATTTAATTTAAAAAGTAACGTTAATAAATTAGTATTAAAGCTAATGTTGCAATCTTCAAACTTAACTCTTTTCTCTTTTTACCGTTTGTAATCGCGAAGTTTCTTTCAGGTACTATTTTAGATGTAATAACATTGAGATTGATTTCAAAAGATAAAAAATATATACAAGTTCCAATTAACCCCAAATTAATTTTAGAGACAAAAATCAAATTATTCAAAAATTCTATTATATATGTTCTCTAAATACCAAAATGAGTCATTTTATTTAATGACTATTAATGCATGGACTCTCTGAAACTTTCATGGAAAAATTTTCATGTATAAGAAAGCTGTTGTAAGAATGAATATTAGATTTAGTAAAAGAGAATTTTCCAGAAAAAGGGACCTTTTGGTGGAGCTTTATAATATTTACCCTTGCTTTCACACTTATGAGATTCGTGTAACGATTTTAAATGATGAATAATTAAGATTGTAATGCATAAACATAGCCAAATTTTTTTGATTATATATGAAAAATAAAATTCTTATTTAGAGATTGGGGAACTTTAACAAGCATTTTTTAAGTATTTTAAAATATGCTTACAGTGGCAAATCAAGCAACATCATGGATCCTTTGGTAAGTTCAGAAAGTAAAGAATACAATTCCGGTTCACAAGCATTCATTTCTTCTTGATTTAAGGTCTTAAAGCATTCAGCAAAACTCCGTCTTTCTTCTCCTAATTGATCATTTATGAAATCACTCAGTTTAAACTTTGAAAAAATAACTTAAAAAATAATAGAAATTTAGGACTTCAACCTGGCTTATAAAGCTACCACTATAAACCCTTTGCACTCTGATGACACCTCTCTGGCACCATTCAAGACAGTGCATTATTTTGACGCTTTATTTATTTATTTTTCAATTTTGATTGTTAAAAATGTTTACAGAATAAAAAAAGATGTAGATTAAATTTTCGGAGAAATTCAACTTAAAACTGTTATTATTAATTAATTTTTTGGAACAATAAACACGATCTTGTTTTAAATGCATAGTTACGCATCTATTTCTTTTCAGATTGCAAAGGGTTAAAAACAAAAACAAAAAGATATTCACACTTGTAAAGATAATAATGTAATAACTATTTTTAATAAATGCATTCAAAAAACAATTCTGGACATAATCATCTACTTTCGTGAAAATGAAACTGACAAATAATTCAATAAATGTCCATTAAATCAAGTATCCAGGAATCATTAGAAACGATTCCAAAGAACCCGAAAAAAACAACTATCCGTAATCCAATTTTCTATATAGTTTTTTTTATCGTAATCAATATATCCTCACTACATTTTCAAATTTTACAACGAATTGGCAAAAGGAATTGAGAAATAAATTTCAGGGTAAAAATTTCAAATACGTTACCTGATATCAATTTCATTATGTTTATGTGATCGCTTTGAGGCATAAATGAAATATTTAGCAAAACTTCTTTGTATTCGAGCATCAGTTTCATCAAAGCTATACGAGATTTCAAAGAACAAATACTTAGCACTTCGGAAAGACATTCTACACCTTCATTAGTCAAGTCTCTAAAAGAAAAATCCGTTTTTAATTGCAACAAATTTATTGAGAACTCCTAAAAATGAAACTATAAATAAAGAAGAAAAGTTTGAACAAAAGAATTTTCATCCATTTGTGTATCCTTCAGTGTTTTTATTTCTTTAGTAGGAAAATTAGAGCGGTTTCATAAAATTAGATGCCGACACTAAAAAATCATATACACCTACAAATTCAAATTTTTTAACATAATTAGAAGTATCCAAGTCATTTTAAAAACTGAATGCGATAGTGAAAATGTGCTACTGATGCATTTAAAACTTGTCTTTTATGTAGTATATTACTTTTGCATAAAAGTTATACATTGCATGAAATATTAACATTTTTAGATTACTTTTCTTCAACTCGTGGGGGAAAAAATTCGCCATCTTAGTACAAATACACTAAGTAAAAAGAAATAAGTCTTCAACAAACCTTTTATCATCAAATGCAGATGTTTTACGAACGGTTTCATTCAGTATTAGTAAGATGCTTCACATGTAAATGCATGCAGAATGATTTAAAGCTGAAGAAATAAATTTTTAAGTCTGATAGTCGTAAAAAAAACATTTTTTTTTTCATATAATACGCAAAATCGCACAATTTTCTGCAGAAGTTTAAAAATTTTACTTTAATGAACGTATGCGTGTATACGATATTTCGTAGCAATGCTGTATGTGATTTGGAAATGAATTATAACCATTATGAAGAAATCAGACATTAGTTTATCGTCTTGGAAGAAGGACAAAAACTTTACAAAAATCGATTCCTCAGCAAGTGTGTTCCCGTTCATAGATGGTTTCTTCATTTCCTTATCAATACTCGAAACAGGAATTTTTATAACATATTTTCCCTCAAATAGACTGGTCGTGGAAGTCTCGCACTCGACTTTAACGTTCATTAGATTTGTTTCATAAGAAATTTCACATTTGAAGAAATGCTTGTACATAACTCCAATTACACCCAATGAAGAATTAGTTGCCAGATTCCCCTAGACATTAAATAAGCCTGCAATTTTCTAAAATATATGGGAATTCTTTCGTCCATTGCAAGTTATCCTCGGAAAAAAAAGGATTAATTGTCGCAATTTTTATTGACAAGCAGTAATTGTCGCTTTTCTTGTCTTTTAACTTCGATAAAATTTTATTTTTGCACTTCCTATAAGGCTATTTTTTCATCTAGAAAATGGGTAATTGAATTAAGCTCGTTAATACTCTTTCTTTCATTTCTGATTGATTCATTCATAAATGGTAAAGATTGCGTAAATATATTCTATGATTCCTGAAGTTTATTGTATTTGTTTCGAAATATCCTGCATTTATTAAATATTAGAAACTGTCTTATCATATATCTATGAGAAACTTTAATGCAAAACTTCAGCTTTAAGTTTCTACTTTGTACAGTTTTTATTGATACAACTTTTACTTAAGAAATAAATGTACTTACATATCATTGGTGCTATAGCCTTTATCCAAGATTTCTTTGATGATGGAGTAAAATCCTTCTATACAGTTATTTATAAGATCAGATCCTGCTCGATTGAAACACAAATTTATAATTTCTTTAGTTTTATCTGTAAAAAGAGAATCTGATTTCAATGAATAAGCAATACCTGCATATAAAGTATTTATTTCTGTAAGCATAAAAAACTGGTTGCATTCATATCTTCAACTTTCATCTTACTGACGATAAAACAGCTAAAACTTCTAATCTAGGTTGCTAAAAACAATTTGAAAGCTTGAAGTTGAACATATTCAGTATATCAACACACACAGAAAAAACGATGACTTAGTGAGTAAAGTGCTGAAATATTAACCTAGTTGCATGTGGTTCGAATCCCGGTTACAATAATTTTGTTCAAGCATAAACATTTTTATCCAAATTGCTACATTTATTCTAGAAAATCAAAAACCGTTTATTCTGTTATTATAGATACTCTAGGCTATTTTTTATTGTATAAATAAATGTTCAATCACTTAAATTTTATGCTACTTTATGTTACAAATACTTGCAGTTAATATATTTATTATTTTTACTAAAATATTTTCAAATATTCTTTGCATCTTCGTGGTAATATTATATAAAACTTCCTACGCAATTTTTCTTCACCAGGTAATAATGATGTAAAATTTTTAAGAGGCAAATGAATCCCCCCCCCCTCCCAGATTTCTTCCCATTTCTTCTGTTCGGTTTCTTTGGTATAGTTTTACATAACTTTTCAAAGCGTTTTTGTCTGCAGAATAGAATACATAATTCTCGCTTCTGAATTGCTGAATATAGTATACTTATTTAATTAAAAATTTAACTAACACTCCTTCTGCTCAGAATTTAACAAAAGGCAACACAAAATATAATTATTTGCCGGTTCAAGCTTACGATTTTAAATGTAATAAATCCAAACCAGATATCTTTCTTACATTTCTACTTTGAAATAGTTTTTGTCCATAATTCTAATTCAACAGTGGCTTTTCGCTCGTCCATCGAAATGACAGAGTTGGAGAAGCTACTTTATTTATCTAAAATACGTCATTTTTTTTTCTTCCTTAATATTTGTAGACTTTCCTTGTTGATATTACTGTTATGTAACGAATTGTTAAATCCGTTCTAGGCATGCAAAACAATCATGCTTATGAATTCTTCTTGTTGATCCACAGAATCTGAACTGTAACAACAAAAAAGGTTTCAAGCTGATAATCACTAAAACGCAAAGTTTCTCGAGTACAAATCCAAAATCGCTTGATGAACACTGAAAAAATTTTCACAAAGAGGAAAAGGTACTTATATCGGTATCGTGGCTGTTAAGATTGTGTTAATCCCAAATCTTAAGAAGAAAAAAAAATCTTCAAACTTTTCCAGTTTGGAATCTTTCTCTTCTACTAAGTAATATTTTTCATTATTCCTCTTTAATATCTACGTAAGAGAAATCTACGCTTGTTGTATATTATTATTTCTTAAAATAATTTATTCAAATAAGGATAATAGTTTTTCAGTAAAAACTCTGTTTCGTACAGTTTTGTTTATGCTATTACGCTGATTATGAATACTGATGAATAAAAGAATATAAAAAAACACTAATACTACAAAAATATAGGAAATTTAATCAAAGTTAACATACCCTTACTTTTTTAACCTCGTTTTCGTTTTTCATTTCATGCACCGTCATTGTATATATCCCAAGATTAAAATAATTTGTATGTGGGAATGCTTTGCTTCAGTATATTTTTTACTTAGCTGGATCATTATTCTTTTTACTATTACTTCAAACGAGGGACTGAATCGAATCATTAAACACCAAGTTTTTTTAGCATATATGATTTAAAGGAAATTCAAAGATAAGGTGATTTCATATAAAATTGGTTTCATTTCAGCCTTTTGAATTAAAGTCAGTTATAATTTTAAATTAATCCCCTAAAAATTTTCAATAATGATTTGATACCATCAGTTTCTGATGATTTGGTACCCTTATCAATAATATTAAAATATTAATAAAATATATCAAAAACTTTAATTGCAACTGTACTTTTTCTATTAATACTATCTATTAGATTACACATTCCAAACTCCTGTACTTAAAAAATAAAAATGGCATATAAGTTTTCATTATAAAACTCTTATTTTTATTTTTAAGTGTTCTTGTATGTGACTTTAATCTTCTGTGTACTCAAAATTGCTGAGTTAAATATATAAAGCAAAGTAATATCATTAGATGCTAGCGTCCTGTTTTAGGGGTAGAGCGTCTTCTCCATGATCTGGGCATCTCGGTTCGGAAATGGTTGTTTTCCCTTGTGTTCTATCTGTGAGATGTGTGAATGAGCCCCAAGTAAAAAGGGATTGTATAAGCGAATATGTGTGTGTGTCATCTTCATTTGAGCTAGAAGCCAGATTTCTGCTGTCAGGTGCTCAAGGATCTTTACTCTCAGAAGCTATTGCATCCACTTTCCGTGTCAACACTGCACGACATCCTCAAAATTATTTGATACATTTTTAAACATCCCGCAAAAAAGCTTAAATTGTATGGAAATCTGCATTTCTTGAAATAAACATCTTCCTTGTTTCGTTTTTTGGACAAGGTTAAGTTTATATAGCAATACTGATTACCATTCAGGTTTGCAGGAATCATTAAAAATAATCGAATAGAAAATAATTCCAATCCTGGTTTCCTTAAAGAGGCATAATACTTTAATTTGTCTTTCTTTATATCATTTGATATAATATTTTAAATATAATCTTTCTAATAGAACAACTTATAATCTTGATTTAATAAATTTTGAATCAAACGTTAGCGCATTTTATTTTTTTACGCGTACTTACAATATTAAAGATTTACAATTAAAACAGGATAGATAAGTTTTTATTTTGGTGACTTGGATTAAGATCATTTTTTAAGTTAGTCTTCCTGACTTAATCGAATTCACCTTCATAGTTTTTCCTAATTTAATTCCTAAATTTTTATTGCAAGTGGCAAAGGAATTTTTGCTATTTGTTCTCTTCTAATTCAAAACCACGTTACATTCGTGCTCATTACTAAGACTAAAATCTTTGATTCATTAACAAATCTTTAAAAGATTTCAGAAATGTTTTTGGCATTTTTAAATACAATTTTGGTTATTTTAATACATACCATCAATACTTCCCGTCCTTTTCATTCCTGTTGCATTTATAATATTAATAGAATCATCTAGGAATTGTTGCAGTAGAGAATTCAAAACAAGGATGGACTCTATGGAACAAGGATTAAAAACTTCACTGAGACAAGATGAAGCTTTAGAAATATCCCTGAAGCAAATGAAAAACATTGGTTAAATTACAAGAGATTATTTTAAATTTACAAAAGTAATTGTTAACTGTTCTTTATTTAACACAAAGTTGCAAATCATTTTAAGCTTTTTCTTGCTCAATGAATTACAAAATAAAATGTACAAAAGCAGAAAAAAAAGCATCCACCGAGATATAATTTGCAGTCTATCTTCCTATATAAAAAAATAAAAGTAACATTTTAGAGATTGTAATGAATACTAAAAGATGCCTACATAAAATTTTGGCAGAGGTTGTCTACGTAATTAAACTTTACAGACATAGAAATTTTCTATTGCAACACTCTTTTTTGATGCCATGAATAGATTTCAAGAAGAAAAAAATAACCGGAATACAAATTTTGGTCTATATATCATGATTACTTCGGCAGATATTTGATATTTTCCGTTAAGGATTTATTTCCATATTTAAATAATTAAGATTTTGATACTATCTGAACATCATTAATAGTATTTCTTGTCATACTTTTAAAGCAATTTTAAAGGTCTAATCTACAAGGCAAAACCGTTTGCTATTTCATTCATAACAATATATTTATAGAGAAGATTTTAGGGGAATTTTGATTCTTTCCATTAAATAAATATTCAAATGCTTTGAAAGTTTTGTTTCAATTACACCTGGGCCTGATTCTAGGTTACATTGAAAACACCAAAAAAGAAAATTTTGTTGTATGCGTAAAAGACACAAAACATATATGTTACTTAGGAATTAATTATAACTACAATATAATTACTTAATTATAATTACATAATAATGTAATAAACCATAATTACAAATTTATAATTATTTAATTATTAATTATAATTACAATATTACAGCAATTACAAATTGTATCTACAATTTAATTTACAATAGTTATAATTATAGCAAATTAATGTTATGAAATTTGGAACGTGCAAGAAATACTGTGCACTTAAAAAGAGAAAAGTAATTTGAAATAAATTCAAATGGCACTTTTCATATTAGAAAATATGGAGTTATTTATCCATAAGTAATTAAGAGAAATAAATTATTAGAATATTTATAAAGTTAAATAGTTAAATCCTGCAAAATAGTAATTACAAAATGAAATTCTCATTTTTGGGGAGTTTTTTATATTCTGTAAATAGCATTGTATAAACTGAAGAGAAAAATATGAACCTTATTACAAAGACAGAAGAACTTTTGAAAGAAGATATTATTAATGAAATAATATGGCTAATATACACAATATTCTGGCAAAGTAAAAATAATTTTTTTGCTTTGATTTCATATTTTTTGCTGCTGATAATATATAAA
>JAPMOQ010061697.1:772231-795491 GCA_026543055.1 Argiope trifasciata | reverse complement strand
AAATACTCTTCGTATATTAAAATGCAAACATCCATTAATTTTTCGTGAGGAAGGTTAGTGTATAAATTTTCAAAATCGAAGGTGTTAATTTTTTTAATATTGTTAATCTTTAGAAAGTCTAAAATATCTTTGTTACTATTAATTATAAAATTATCTTCATCTTTAATTCTATTCAAGATAATTTTCAAGTATTTAAAAAAATGTTTTCCTTGTGTAGTAATTATAACTACCTGTGCTACAAGTTACAAATCTAAATTTTATTGGGTTTTTATGAAATTTTACTGTTGGGAACAGAATGCAAAAAATTGTATTTGTTTCAAGCATTCATGAACTGCAACATTTCGATATCAAATAAAATGCTATCGATGTTTTAAAATTTGTGAATGTGCCTCTAAATGTACCATTTCAGAAGCAATACAGAAAACTGAATGTAACGAGAAAACCAGTCAAAGCTGAAAACTATCTGAAATTTTGTATGTCCACATAAAATGGCCTTATTCTCTTATTTATTCTAAAATTTGAATATGTTACTATTTAAAGATGTTTAAATTCTAGTTTGTAAGTTTTCACATAATAATAACTACTTACAAATCAGTTTTTAAAAAAAATTGCTCAAATATACTCAAACTTCATTTATGTGTAGTTCCAGTCATGGAATTTTTTAAACTTATCCAAATAAAAGTAGTTCTAACTTTTGCCATCAATTGCAATTTCATCTTGTATACATACTTGACAAAGTCTCAGCTGAAACAATATGAAAAAAACTCAAATTTTTCCCATAAACTTTATTAATGTATCATTGATGCATGTATTCACTGTTTACTCTTCTTACACTTAAAAAAGCAATTCATAAGTGTATACTATATGTGTATCATGGTACTCTCATACTACTCATTTTGAATTATCAATCTGGTGATAGCCGCAATTCTGTAAAAAATAGGTTGTGAATTTTGTCGTTTGTGCCCACCGCGTTCCCGATTTTTATTGTGCTTATTCTTAATGATGGTATCATCTGAAAAATGGAATTTAAAAAATTAACTTTCATAATCTAATCTTCTGGAAAGATTACATAATGCTGCAAGTATGAGATATGAGAGTTGATTTGTTGTATTCTGTGATTAAGCATGTCATCCAAATCATGTAATGTTTTGGAATACTTAAGAGAACAATCTATTGAACTATATGTATTAAAGGCTCTAAAAAAGTTATAGTGGATCTTGTGATTTTAACAATTATTCAAAGTTAATAACTTTCTTTATCAATTGCCTCTGCTACAAAAATGGAATAATTTGAATAAGTACAGGTCAAATTTAGTAATATTTAACTAAATAAAATTTTTACAAACTAAATCCAAACACATCAATCAATATATAGTCATCTTGTATTTAAAGATTATACTGCAATTTTTTTTAAATGTAAACTTTTCTCCATTCATTATTTCTTTAATTATTCACTCAAATTTCTAAATATATTAGTTCAAAGTATCAGAAAATATATATGATACAGAGAAAATTTATAAGTTAGAATTAAAAATTACAGTAACTCACATCAGAGTAGGTTGATTTGTCTTCACTCCATTTGAAAGCATCAGTATATAATCATATATCCCCGGTATACAGTTGTCAAGCGAAGAATTTTGAATCATGTAGATGCACATTCTTGCAAGTTTCTTAAAGTGATCTTTAGTCAAAACGGAATACATGAAAAATTGTTATTTTCAAAACTCAAATGTACTGCTATATCATTTTTTTAAGATAGAAAACGCACTTAAATACCAATTTTGCAGTGAACCATATACCAATACCAGAGTACTAATTTATAAAGTAATATACCAAATTTTATAGATAATACCAATTTTTAAAATGGACTAAAAAATTTCTAAAAGGATTTCTCCTATCATCATTCAGATTTACAACTTCATTGTCCTAAAAATTTACGATCGCGAATTCTTAAAATTAAAGTTTCGTTTAAAATCTATTGTAAAATTTTTCCGAAGAGACAGACAGAACAGAAAGCAAATTAGTAAAACTATGTTAATAATAAAAAGAGTTATATGTTTTGGAAAAAGGTTAACAACCTATTATTAAACTAGCCCTATTTGGTGACGAACTTATCCACTTGGATTTTAGCTATTTAAACTTTTAAATATTAACATATTTTTAAATTACATTTATTATTTGGTATGAGCCGAAAAATACATATTAGTTGATTAATGTAAAGTAAGTTATAAATTGTATATACTAAAAAAATAAAGGCAATAGTGAAAATCCAATTTCGGAATTAATGTTCAAAAAAAAGGTTTTTTTTTTTTTCATCTTGGATTTTATAATGGTAAAAACTCGGGGTTTAATATTTTAATAAAGGAGTTTAAATTTCAAAATATTAAAATTAAATTGTAAAAAAATGCATATTGCATTAAAAAAATTGTTGAAAATGGAAAAAACATTAGAAATGAAATTGATATTATTAAAAGAGCAATGTTTTGAATTTTAAGATAATGCAGAAATTATTTTGATGCGATCATAGTTTTTCTATATGTAATCATCAATTTCTATAAGTAAGACACAAAAATAATCTATCTTGCACTGTTAATCCTCTAAATGCGCAATTTTTTAAAATTTTACATTTAGATGCGATGTTTGCAAATAAGTTAAATTATTTTTCAAATAAAGGTGACTGATACTATATATTACAAGATAATAATATGATATAATAAAAGTCTGTAACCGTAAAAATAAACATATTTAACTACGAAAATGCAGGTTGTAATAGAAAATGGACTGATTTCCGTCAAGCCGAGGAAATGGAATAAACAGCCGGAGGATTAAGACTGTTTTCGAGCATAATTAAGCTCTTTCATGAGCCTATTTTTATTTAATTTGTATCTCATTTCATATGAGTAACAAAATTAGAATAATTATTTATACAAATAATACATTTAAAGCCAAGGAATCAAAAAGTAATAATGAATCCGGCCCGAAGACTTTCTAAAGGGTCATTCTCAGGCAGGAATTTAAACCAGGAGTTTTTTCTGAGAGGGGCGGCCTGACTTTCGCCCAACTAATTGATCCCTCGTGACCCAAAAATCAAAGAAAAATGATGTTTTAGAAATAAAATTAGTATAACAAATTGAAAAAAAACAAGATTTATACAATAATAATTGTCAATCCAAAATAAATCACAGCAAACCGGACAACGCAAGACCATAAATCAAATTTAGCAGCATATGAAGGAAGAAATAACACTTACCAAATTAAAATTACATTAGTATCACAAATTGAAAAATACCAAATTTATACGATAGTAAGTCAAATCCTTTTTTATTGATACCTGAAAGGAAAGTAATCGCTTTAGCCTCAACAAACTGGAATCCTCGAATCAAACCCAAATGTATTTAAAAGCATCAAACCAAAGATTTTTAACCAAATGTATTAAGCCCAAATGTATTTTTAAAAAATTTAAGCGATGCATATAGTAGAAAAGGCAACTGCAGCTTAATTCCAACCAAATGCAGGAACTATCAATCCAAAAATAATCAATAGGAACTTTACCAATGAAATTTTTGATTTATGGCCTTCTGTTGTCCAGTTTGCTGTGATTTATTTTGGATTGAAAATAATTTGACTTACTATTGTATAAATTTTGTATTTTTTAATTTGTGATACTAATTTTTTCTCTAAAACCTGAATTTTCTGGGATTTTTGGGTCACGAGGGTCAATTTGTTGGACGAAAGTGAGACCCCTCTCATAAAAACTCCCTGGTTTGAATTCCTGCCTGAGGGCGACCCTTAAAAAAGTCCTCAGGCCGGATTCATCATTACTTTTTGATTCCTTGGCTTTAAATGTATTATTTTTACTAATAATTATTCTAATTTTTTTCAGTTCCTTTGTGTTTTAGTTGTAGCAGCATTAGAGCTCTCTAAATACAATGTATATTTATTCTAAAGGTTCAATAAATTTCGTAGTTAAAGTTCATATTGATTGTTTTTGGATCCATATAAGTAAATATTTTTCATTCATCAGAGTATTTGTAATAATACTTCGCAGCTTCATCAATCAATGAAGCATTGAACTGAAAGTAGCTGCCAAAATGAGCAATGAAATTATCTGGAACGTTCGTGTAGTGATTTGTTTGTTATTAACTATTGCCATTACACAATAAATAATAGCGATTCCCGTGCCATATATGTTCGAGCTTCATAAATTAAATATGACTTAACATTACCATATCAGTCTCTTAATTTCTATAAATTTTTCCACGCAAATGTATCACAGCAATTAAATAATTTTTAATAGTAAAACTTATTATGAAATAATACATTAATTCCACTCAATACTTTGAGTCTTATTTCACTCAAAAGAGAACTCTTTTGGAACTCTAAAGTCAAAAGAGAATATACAACAAATAATTAAATAAAACCATGAATAATTTTTTTTTCATATTCAGTGGTTTAATCCCCTACACATTATTGCTATTTGTTTTATAACATTCTGAATCTTTTTTATAGAAAAGATATTAATGAATTTTAATGTAAAGTTGATTATACTTTTTAGATATTCCTCGTATTCATTTAAATCCCTTCATTATTTCAATTCAAGGAAAGAAAATTCTCTATAAGAAAGCTTTAAAATATAATCTGAAGGGATATTATAAAAACTAGGGGCTAAATATCACATTTTCAAAATAATATAAAGTTTGTAATATAGTACATTAAATATGATTTTTAAGAATATAATAATACGAATATAAAATTAAATTAAATGTTTCAACGAAATATTGTTTAAGCACTTGAGCCTTGAAATTATTAAATGTTCTCCTTTTATATTCATAATTTTCTAAGTATTATAAATATATATGAATATGTATATTTCAGACCTTTTTTGGTCATTGATAGATTTCTTCCGAAATGTCCATAATGAATAATTATTGTTAATATTCCGATCACCATAATTCAAAATAACACAGATAAGCGTTAAGTCTGTAATTTTTTCATTTTCTTTAATATCTATTAAAAATAATATTTTGTTTTTAGAATGAGTTGTCGTTTTGATTTCATTAATATTTATAAAAAAACGATTATTTATAAATCCTAAATAAATTTTCTATTTAATTATAACATTTATGCGTAGTTAAATTTAGAAGTTTCAAAATATAGTAATTTGATGCAAATGTAATAAAAACACAAATAAGTTAGATGATGAAAATTTTAAAAGCTTATAATTTCTTTGATTAAAAATTGAATTAATAACTCGCTGTGACTAAGCACTTCTATTTGAAAAAAAAGAGATTGAAGAAAAATAACATACCAGGAATTCGAAATGCTTCTTTACGATAAAAGCTCTTCTTTCTATCTTGTGTGTATGCCGTTCCTAGAGTTAAAGGCATGATTTAAAACACTTCAGAAACCAAATACAATGAACTAACCTAATCTCCGAATTGTTCTTAATCTCCAGTGTATAAATACCTTTATTTTACTCAAAAAGTAAAAAAATAATTGATTGCATTTAGTGAAATAAATATAGAACTTTTATTATAGAATTTTTATTACAATTTACAAGCCTTTGTATATTCCATTTGCTAGTAAATAGCAGAATAATTACAAAAAACTCTTTACATGTATATAAATTTCTAAAAAAAATACCGTTTAAGGGAATGGTATGAAACTGGAGAAGAAAAACATTTTAAGATATGTGCAATGGAATAATGAGAGAAATAATGATTTATAATAAAAAAGGATGCAGTAAATTTTGAATGGAAATTTTTAGCGTTAGCATAAGATGTCGGCAGGATTAAAATGTACTGTCATTTGAATGCTTTTTTTGTACTTTGGCATGAATAATATACCTCTTACAGTAAAATAATAGGGTGAAAGTGATATCTAAATAGAGATGGAATAAATAATACTACTACTTATTTACTCTATGATAATACTATTCAAAATCTAATTTACTGCTCTTCTAATTTCTTTTTCTGACTTATTCCTCTTTATCTATTTAAGAATTTTGATATTTTCAATGATAATTTGATATGCTGCTCTTCAGTGCTATTCAGCATCTATAAAACACAAAATCTCATTGTGAATAAAGTCTGCAAACAATAAAAAATTTATAGACAGCCTTGATCGTGCATTCCATCGAGAATTAGCTTTTTGCACTTGAGGCAAGGGTACAATCGTGAGTTATTTTTCCTTTCCCTTTCTTTTCAAAAATATTTCGAATTAACAATTCATAAATAATTTTAATTCATACGTTTTATATTTTTATGCAAAAAATAAGGATTTAGTTCCTTGAATTCTAGAAGTATAATATTATTTTTAAACGAAAAATTATTACTTTAGATGCGTTTTTCAAAATATCTAAAAATTTTTAAATCATCAATTTATCGACAGTTTCAATTAATATTTTATTCGTATTTGTATGCAAAAATATTTTTTCTCTTAATATTCGAATTACAATTTAGTTTTTTAAAGGAAAATAATTATTAATTAATACGTGTTTTTTAATTATAAAAATATTTAACTTAACAGCTTACATATAGCTTTAATTAATGTGTTACTCTTTTTTCAAATAAAAATTTCAGTTCTATCGCTTATTGTTCAAATTATACTTTAAATTTTAAAGCAGAAAACTAATTACAAATGTAAATTTAAATGGCGATAAATATTAATTATTACACCCATTATAAAAAAATTACTCAGATTCCAAGAAAATACTCAATATATAAAAAGAATACTTAATATTAAAAGGAATATATTTTACATTCATTAATTTTCAAAAACATAAAAAAACAGATTGCAAAATTATCACAAAATCATTGAAAAGCCCAGTTGATAAGTCATGATTGGTCATGAGAGCAATTAAATGCATCTAGTGGAAAGCGTGTTTCATTTACATTACAAAATGTTTGTTTCTTGACAGATAGTTGATCAGTGTACCAAGCATACCTTATTACATTATTTACAATTTTGGACTATCTGTCGATTCATTTAATAACTTAACACCTGCACATTACTATAACACAATATTTTTAAAGCAATTTTTAAACCTTCTTGTTCGTCATAGCAATATTGTTCTTTATATCACGCTTTTATTTTTACAATCTTTCAAATCTTAAGATCTGTAAAAAAGGTCAAATTTAGGTATTTAGTCAAAAATAATATCAGAAAGGTGAAAAAAGATAAACTTACCAGCCATCACTTGTCGTCTATGACGTAAGTTATTTGCTGTACTTGGGGATAATGTATTACATGGTTCAGTATCTTTGTATTTCAAATTAGGTCCAAATGTAGTTCTTATTTGTCTATATAGCATTGCATTTATAAGGCTCTTGTTCTGCGTTACAGGAAATATTTCACTTGAGTTTGTAGAAATTGTGTACAAACCTAAAATATTCTTCTTTCCTGCAATTTAATTTTAAAATTAAATATACGTTAACAGTTATGTAATCAACTAAAAAACAAAATTGGTCATCATATTTTTTATAAAAAAAACCTGAATTATTTGTTTCTACAAATTTATTAATATCGGTAATTTTTTTTTAATTTATCGGTAAGTTGAATTTAAAATAAGATTTTTCTAACGTATAATTATGCCAAACAATAGCAAGAATCTCAAAAACAAAAACAAAAAGTGTTTTATTACTCCATTTAAATAAAGTGCAAATGTTTCTTTTAGATTTTCGAATAGTGCTGATACATATACAATATAATCTAAATAAAAATAAAAGTAAGCTGTATTGTTTAAAATAATAAACAATGTTTTTATAAAAATAAGAGTGCAATTTTACTAAATTTTTTCGCTCTACGATGAATTAGAACAAAAAATGTTAAATGCAAAATGTTTCAATGTTTCTACAGTATACAGCACTTGACATGGTTTTCAGAGAGAATAGTATTTTTTTTTTCATAAATAGGTTTTAAAAAAATAATAAATATAAGAAACTTACCAAAATAAGATTTTATTAAGGATTTAAAATACTCCTGAAGTGGTTTGAAGTGAAAGCATAATTGGAAAATGCTTTTTTGGCAAACTTGTGTACATTCACTAAAAAAATATTATTCAAAATTCAGAATTTTCAAAACGAGTGTAAATATTATTAAATAGATCTTTAAAAGAATTAGAAATAATTAGCCCCAAAGCTGCATCCATTAATCCAAGAATTTGTATCCTCATAATTTGTCTTTAGGGTCATGGATATCTACATGTAATTTCGAAAAATAATTGTTAAAAGATATTCACTGATTTTTTTTCTTTGTTTTTTTAATTTCATAGACAAAAAGAGTATGGGATGTTCCAGTGTAAACAGATTTCTGTATAACATTGTTTCTCAAGAAAAAAATACTCAAAGAAAAATTATGTTTTAAACTTTTCTATTATAAATATAAAAAATATCGAAACCAATTTTAACCCGAGAAAAGAAAATATGATTCAGTAGTTACACAAATTACGTAAAGAGGAAAAAAATTATGTATGCTTATAGTTATTATGGAATTCTTAAACCGGCTCACAGGCGTCATCTTCAAAAATGAAACTGGCATGCCGAATTTAGTAAGCCAGACAGAAGAAATGGAACGCGAGCTGGTTAAGCATATTCTAATATTAGAATCTTTTCATAATTACAACTACTTATCAAAGGAAACTGACATTTGAAATAGCTGAAAAACGTAAACTTCCACATTGTTTTAGTTAAAAAAAAAACAAATTAGTGTAGAAACTATGAAAGATCACCCTTCTTGTCTTTATGCACTCCAGCAACAACTCAATGTCAAGTGCCAGAAGGTTTAATGCAGAACAAATTTATAAAGTAACAATAAGTACAAGCAAAACTATTAAAAATCAAATACTAGATAATACAATATTGATGAAACTGATCGCTGATGCTCCAAAAACACCAAAAATAATTGCTAAGAAAGGAATTTGTGAAAGACAAAAATATTTATATACGTTACACGCACTCTTAAATATTTGAGGAGATAGGATAAAGTTCGATTAGTTTTGCTTCAATGTTTGCTATAAGATTTAAGCATTCCGGTGTACGATTTAAGATATAAGTCAGTGATTCTCAACCTGTGGGGCGCGCCCCCCTAAGGGGGCGCGAGCACACTAATGGGGGGGCGCAAGCATATCTAAGAGAAAATGTTATTGAAAAAATTGATTAAGAGACTGAAAAGAAAACACACACACATACAAAACAAAATACATTTCGACATACTTAACAATTAACTTATTAAATTAAAACAACTTACTAAATTAAAAACAAATTTAATAATTATTAGTGACTTCCTTGGGCCTATCTTGCAGAACAAAGTTTTTCGAAGGAGGGTTTAATATTAGAAACAGACACCCTCAGTTCTTTTCCCATATTTTGTCTTCAAAAAAGCCACCGCAGAAAATCCAGTTTAACAAAGGTAAGATGTTGAAAATGGCAGTAGAATGGGAAATTCCCTTGTTTTTAGTGCAGAAAACTCATCATCCACTCCTGCCCAAAATTCAAAGAGCGATTTATTACTAAATTGTCCTTTGGTTTCGCCAATTGCCGTGAAGTTTATAAAGGTTTCTTCCTCTTCAATTGAGAGTCCTTCGGGAGTATTTTGAAATGGATCCATCACACACTTGTAACTTGATATCAGTTTATCGTCAGCAAGAAATTACTTTTTAAAATTCTTTGCTAGCATTGCTAAATGATTTTCAATGGTTACAAAAACAACTTTTACATGTTATTCTTCAGCCTTGTAAGTTTTAATACTATCATTCAAATTTGCAAACATTGTTAAATTTTCTTGCTTTAAAAATCTGCTCCACAATTCCAATTTCCTACAAAAAGTATTAACTTTATCACTCGTATCCAATATATGTGTATTTGCTCCTTGCAGTTGAAAATTCAAGTTATTTAATTTCTCGAATATGTCGACCATGTAGCTCAATTTCATCACAAATAAACTATCGCGGTCTCAGCTTCTCAGCTTCTCATTCTCAATAATTCTCAGCTTCCGGTCTGTTTTCCTCTTCTAGGAAAACGATTTCTTCTCTTAATTCGTAAACACGTAGCGAAAATTTTCCTCGCCATAACCATCTTGCCTCGCAATAAAATAGTAACGCTGAATGTACTACACCCATGTCTTAACAAAGTGCGGAAAAGATTCTTGATTTCAGCGGTCTCATTTTTATATAATATACTAGGTTTACTACTATAATTTAACTATATTACTACTACTATATTACTACTATAATTTAACACAATATTCAAACCAGGACTCATTTCTTTGGAAGCCAAAGCTTCTCTGTGGATCATGCAATGTACCCAGACGCACTGTGGCGATTTTTGTTTCACAAGTGCTTGAATACTTTGGAATCTTCCGGACACAGAACAAGCACCATCGAGGCATATTCCGACGCAATTTTTCCATTCTGTTTGCCTCGTTCATAAAATCCTTTAAGATAGCAAATAATGCGAGTGCTGTTGCTTTGAGTTCTATTGGTTTGCAGAAAAGTAATTCTTCTACTACTGACAAATCATCACAAAATCTAACATAGGCAATGAAATGAGCATCTTTATTACTATCGGTTGCCTTATCAAGTTATATTGAAAACAATTTGTCACGTAACTTCGACAAAAGCTGACACTCTGCATCTTCAGCTATATCAGCAATTCGACGGGCAACAGTATCATTTGAAAGAGGTATAGACTGCAATGGTTTTGCAAAATTATCTCCAAACATAATTTCTACAATCTCAATTGCGGCTGGCGAAATAAGCTCTTCACAAATGGTGTGAGGCTTTGTATAACAGGCTATTTTATATGAAACTCTGTAAGAGGCAATTCAAGCTCTTTCATTCACAAAGTTTTTTTAAACAATGATTTTTGCTTTTCATATGATTTTAATTTTAATTCGAAGAATTCTCTGGGTTTGTTTACGTACTCACTATGAAACGTTTCCAAATGTCGTTTAAGTTTATTAGGTTTCATGCTGTTGTTAGTACATTTGTTCACATCTGCGCACGCTCCTAATTTAACTTAAGCTGACCAGACAAATCGAAACTTCTCGAGAAAACGTGAGAATTCCCGACATGGCGAGAAGCAAGAGCAATAAAAAGGCATAGGATTCTTGTTTTTTCAATGCTGAGGATCATTGTTGCAAAATGTCAATAAATTTCCGTATTCTTGGTGATTTGTAAAGTTTAAAATTAAGGTTGTAGTATAGGTCCATCGCCAAAATACACTATTATTGTACACATTTTATTGTATGCGGTGAAGAGGGGGGGGGGCGCGCGATGAAAATTATGATTGAAAATTGGGCCGTGAATACTAAAAGGTTGAGAAACACTGATATAAGTTGGTCCC
This sequence comes from Argiope trifasciata, assembly GCA_026543055.1. NCBI lineage: Eukaryota > Metazoa > Arthropoda > Arachnida > Araneae > Araneidae > Argiope > Argiope trifasciata. The sequence continues at coordinate 784,150 of JAPMOQ010061697.1, read as the reverse complement.
ATTGACTAATTTTATTTGTGTTGTTTTTATAAATAATGTATATACTTTTGGACTAATTTTACAAAAATGATGAACGTTTTTTTACTAACAAGTAGAGGGCAAGTGGTTGAAAATTCAGTTCGGAATGAAATTTAGCATAAAGGTAGAATACATTAAGAATGCTCACCCACGAAAGTATTAAAGCATAATGGCCAGACAATTTCGAGGAAACGACCATCAAACTTTTTGAATAGCTTATGTACTAATATTGTGCAGTTGTTGCCCAGCCGCTAATAGCGTAGTGTTTAAGACGCTGGTGTAGCATTAAAAAACCGAAATCCGAATCTAGGCAAACATTTTTTGCTTTATTTTATGTATTTTTATTTAATAATTTAACAGTTTGCAAACAGTTTTAATTAGTATGTTTTTCATTTTTTATGCAAAAAATATTTATTCTTCTAATTCTTGGATTATAATTTAATTTTTAGAAGAAAGTAATTATAAATAAAATTACAAATTTTTAAATACTCAGAATTATTTAAATATATATAAAATATTTTATTCATATTAAATATATTAACATGTATTCTTCCTCAGTAAAAGATTGAAATAATTACTGAAAATATCAAAGCTGGAAATGTTGAAATAAACAAAGATAATCCAATTAATCTATTCCATTTATTATTACTTTAAAATATTATTTGATAAATTTATTCAGACATTTTAAACAAAATTGCACAATTAAGTTTTTTATATAAAATATGATACCTGATATAAACTACAACGAAATCAGAAACCCATGATATAGATATAAAAATATAGATTAAAAATCTATATATTTATTAGTATAGAATTTTTTCATGTATTGATATATTATAAAATAGTTTATTTAAACATTATTTATTACTGAAATGATATTTATTATAATATTTTGGTTTATTTAAATACTATTTGATAAATTTATTCAAATATTCTAAACAAAATTTTCAATTTTTCTATATAAGATAGCAGATACTGATATGAGACAACAATGGCATCATTGTTCGAGAATGTTATGTACTTACGGTTCTTTGAAAGTCTTTTCTTCGTAATTATAATTCCCCTCATAAAAATTTAAAACAAATAAGTCACAGCAGTAGTTTAAAGCCACGTTGATTGTTTTATTGCAGATTGCTCCAAACTGATCATCTCCTATGACAAAGTAGCAAATTAGTTCAGTGAAATTTTTACATATCATTGGCATAAAAAAATAAGTTTAAACTACGTGAAATAAAATCTGAACTGTACTTTTAAATAAACTGGACTATAAAATAAAGATAATGCATCAATATGTAAAAGAATGCTAACCATACATTTGACATTTAAAAAAAACACATAGTTTTAATTCATAAATAATTTAAGATTATTTTCTGTTTGTAATTTTAACAAAAACGTAACTTTAATTAGGCTTATTAATTCTGTACAAAATAATTTACCATATAGGTTAGAAGAAAACACACTGAATAATTTAAATCATAGGGAATTTACAGAATTTAAATTACAGAGTTTCTCCCATAAATATCAAATCATTTTGAATAAAGAAGGGCTTGACTATTTTCAATTTAAAATATTTAGAAATGAAATTTTATATTCATTAAGTTAATTGAGATTTAAATCAGGGTTTAGAATTGAATCTCAGTAATTTAATGGGATAAAATATTAATTATTGCAACTAGTTCAAGTTTTGGCAGATGTGGTACTTGCTATTTAGTCAACGAATTCAAAGTAACATTTAGTAAATAATTATCGGTTAAAATGTGAGATCATGAACACTCCTCATAAAAAAGGTCATGAAAACACTTAATATCATCATGAAATATCATAGAATAAATATATAAGACATTTCTACATAATTGGATTAATACTAATAACAAATTATTTTCTAAACAATAAAAATAGATAGTTAAAACAATAGTAAACTCAGAAATTATCTAAATTAAGGCAATGTAAAGTAAAACAGTTATCAAAAGTAATAAAAGTATGAGCAAATACTTAGATGCTTTATTATTTAAAATCTATTAATAGAAATACAAATTTTAAGACAAATTTAGTGAAGTATTAAAGTACATATTTTTATTCTATTGTATGTTTTATGTATAAGTTTCAATAATTAAAAACGTTATCTTGCTATAATAATTTGTCCTCTCCAAAATGTATTCAAAAAATACTTTAAATCTAATATTTTACATATTTTTATGAACTACTTAAACAAGAAATATTATTGATACAGCTTGCTTTAATGAAATTGCTATGAGAAATAAGTCACCTAATAACGGATATCCTTTAATATTTCTTATGACTGAGGAAGTAATACGTGCTGCCTTAGGAGAACAGTATTTCAAAGCGGCTCTGTAGCAAAAATGATCGCAGCGTCTGAAATAAAGTAATATAATAAAAAATTGCATGATCCAAAGAATATATAATTTATCTTATTAAAACCCTCCACCTTAATTTTGAGATGCAGTTATTCTGAAATATATTTGTATTGTCATTTTAACTATTTAAGCTACAATGATTATTACGTGCCCTTATAATTAAAATAATATCCTTCTTTAACAGTTAATAACTGAGCAAGAGCAACATAAAGCACATTAAATTAAGTTTATCATATATTTTGTTTTATACTAAATTTTTTTATTTTTTTCAACACATATCTATTATAAATTCAAAGCTATAACCTCCCATTCTATTGCAATTATTCAAGAATTTTTTCTTTATCTATAATAGGTGGGGGATAAATATGTTGAAAAATAAAAATATGTTCAGAAATAAATAGAAGAAAGTATAAATATTTTGATATTTTTAGTGGGGATAGAAATTCCACTAAGAAATTCCACATTCCAATTTAGAACAGCAAAGAAAGAGCCTTCTAACGAAACTTTCAACAGAAAGAAATAAAAAATCGTACATTTTTTTAATTGCAACCTTCTACAATACTGTGACTGAACTTGCATAGTCTAATCACGCAATAAAGTATACTAAGGGATAAAGTGATACATTTCAAGTTATGTCATTGAAAGGTATATATTATCTCCAAACTATGAATATCCAGTCAAACTGAAAGAAAGCGTTTTTTACACACGCATTTGAACTCAGTGGAATTCCGCCAGAAAAGAAGAATCAGAAATTGAGCAGATGGCACATTCATGTAATTCTACAAATCTGGCATAGAAAAAAAATTTAGGACTTCAATAAGATAAACAAACACCGTGATTTTTTTAACTAAACAATATTAAAGGGCTTATACAAAGACCTTCAAAAATAAACAACTTTTATAGACTTTTAATAGCTCACGAATGAAGTGGATTGTCGCTAATCATGTACCCCTTTTCAAAACCTCCGGACCACATCAGGGGAAAATCTATAGGCCTTTATTAGGCTTAACATTGAAGATATTCAATAGAAGAAGACTAGAAGACATAAAAGATAGACTAGTAAACATAGAAGATATTCAATAGAATCTACCCTCAACCCCATGCTGTCCCATACACTTGAAACGTCTAACATTTAATGCTGAAATTTCTGGCTAGTTAAAAATTAAAATCGCCTTTTTTCTTGTGTCTATTGGCCTTTGAGAAATGCCTTTAGTGGTAATGCGTTATTTTGAAATTTGGCAATTTACTTTAAACTAAATATTGCATGAAAAGAATAATTACCTTATTAGTGGCCAAATTAAATTTACTTACCAAAATATCAGAATTTATGTAAAAACGTAATGCCCAAATTATTTACAAAAAAAAAAACTTTCAATAAATTAATTTGTAATGAAGTAATTTATTAGCTTATTTTTGTAAAATTTCTTAAATTAGTAACTGCAATATTAACATACACACAAATCAGTTACATTAATGTGATTATTTTACTTAACTTAGAAAGTTGAGTCCCCATACTTTAAGTTCGGCTCATCTAATGGCCTTTGCTCATCGTTAATTATAGCATATAAAGCTTCCAACAGTGGTCTGCAGCACTTCATGAGAATAGGAGATATTACTTTAGTGCACCTTATTACACTGGTTTCAGCTTCAACTAAAATATTACAATCAATTCATCAATTGATATATTTACAAATTAAAGACTAAATTTTCCACATTTATTAAATAAAATTATTTAAAAATATTTATTTGTATAATTTTTTTAAATTCATAAATAGATGTTTTTAGCAAGTTATCGAATAAATTTTTAGACCCAGTGATCTTTCAGCACTGACTTCAATGTAAGGTACCATAACATACAATAAATAATAGTAAGCTATAAATATTTCATGCTGAGATTAAGCTGGCTTCTCAAGAATCAAACATTTTGGCTTTGCATGAATATCTTTGCTTTTTCGAATGACGGGGAAACTTTTCGTTTAAATTGCATAAATTCTTTTGTGAATATCTCCTTTAAGAGCTAATTTAGAGTACGTAAGTATTTAATAATTTTATAAATTCTAAATTTAATTCATTTCTTATCAACAGCTTTCAAAAGATATTGAATTCTCACCATCTACAAATTAGCAACAAAATATAAATTAATATAAAAACATTTTAGAAACTCTTTCAATACACTTAGATTCCCTCCTTACTTACATCTAAAATAAAAAAGTTAATTTATTTCAGATCCGAATTCATTATTTAATTATTTATGGAAAATAAATTGTAAATGATTTTTAGCCGGTACATAAAATCTGTAATGCAGGGATATAGATTTTATAATGGTTAATTTCTTTTCAAGAAAATTTGTTATTTCTTCTTTGCATTATGTATTATAATCAGTCGCTAAAACTGATTGATTTTTGGAGATTTTAATATTCCTTATTCAATAAAAAAGAGCGATGTTAGACTACTTCGTCGACTATCTCAAAGGTGATACCCTAATCATCACCCAAGGTTTCTCAAGATTGATTGGTCAAAGATTATGAAATGTTGATTGTTTCTGAGATATTCTATTCATAAATACACGATAAGATTTGAAAGAAAAAGATAAGAGCATTCATTTGCTTATTTAAAAATGGGAGTGTCATTAATATTTAACAGAATATGATTCCTTGGGGAAGAAGGACACAATGAAATTTAAAATTCATAATTTGTCGATAGTATATTTATATGCCGAAAAAAAATTTTATTCACACTATTTAAATCCTTTAGAAAGTAAAGCTAAAAACTGAATATTTCTATGGATTTTAGAAATTTTTGTTGAATAATTGTTGAACTATTATTTAAATTATGAAACTTATTCTGTAGTGAACATAAGACTTAATTGCTGAACGAATCTGTTTTCAATACTCTATACATAAAAGTGATTGGTAAATGCTCAGTAAAACATATTTTTATATTAATTTAAATTCTATCATTTCAAAAAATAAAGTTGAAATATTACGAAAGCCGACAAAAAATTATCGAAATAATATATTTTGGCTTAAGGTTTTTATTACAATATGAAGGAATTACATGACTTCTAAAATTTGAATCTTAGAATCATTTTGATGAAGAAGATATTAAAAGACAAGTTACATGAAATATTCTATTCAAATCTTTAACGATATTAAGAATGGTGAACAAGCTGGTTGCCAAATTTTCCGAAATTTCATCATGAGATCCATTGAAATATGTAGTCATTTTCTAGGAATGTACCTCAAAATTTTGAATATTTATCTTTTTAGAACAACTTAGATCTCTGCAGTTTATTTTAAAATGCGTAAATATAAATGAATTTTTTCCATACATAATCACAGGAAAATCAAAAATTTATTATCTTAAAATTTCTTCCTTTTTGTCTCATTTAAATTTTTTCTTTGACTTTATTTTCAAGGATTTTAAGGCATGCAAATATTTCGGTTTAGTAAAAGTTGAAATTTATTATCTTCTGCAATTCGGCTGTCTTCTAAAATGGCTAGCCATCATTTGAAATTATACCTTAGATTTCACTAATTTATAATAAAATCGCATAGATTTTTCAAAAAATGAAATAGCAAATATTACAGAAAATTTAGATTAATAATGATTCAAAATTTACTCACCAGTTGATAACGAAACTTCTGAAGAAGGGTCTCCATCAGCATCTCGAAATACTAAACAAAAAAATTAAGTTCATTAATTAAAATTCATTCATTCATTAAAGTTCATTAAGTAAATTAATTAAAATATTATTAACTTCATAAAATGGATACTCATTAAATGAATATTAGAATAAAAAATTATTTACGAAAACATTTTTTGTACAGATAGAAAAAGTATTCTACTACCACAACTCATTTTTTGCTTCCAAACAGGATCTGTGAATGTTTTTGAATATTAATTATTTCCTTGCACTTTAATCAGGTTATTACGGATTGCTGAAACTAAAAAATTTCTGAATGAACCCCTCCCTCACGTTTTCAAAGAACTTCATTGGTGTTTTGCATACACTTCATAATATCTTTGACTCTTTAGACATTCAAAATTTAAATTACTTTAATTCATAATTTATTTTTTAATTTGCTTCAGACGGACACGGCTTATTCAGAACATGCATAGGGAAAAGAATAGTTTTTCTAACCATTTCATTAAATGCTATTAATCTTACAACTGCGGTTTCATAAATAGATCGCATTGCTATTACAAATACATTAAATAATTTTTTATTTATCCCTTACCTAATTGAAAAATATTATTGATTATTCAAAGTATTAAAAAAATAACATGCTTCTGTCATGAAAAATTTTTTATTATATACGATTATATGAAAAATAATGTTAATTCTCTGTAACTGTTTGCAAAATTTTAACTGATTAACAAAGTTCCGAAAGTATTCAGAATTAAAGCCAACTAAAATAAAAAAATAATATTTGAAGAATCATTAAAAATTTATACGATTTATCCTACTTATTTGTAGATTCACATTTGCACTAAGCAATCGATATATGTTTTCAATTCCATTCGAAACAGAGCAATTTTAATTAATTTTTAAATTTTAATTTATTTATTTTCTTTAAGAAAAGAAGGACATACTGTATATCCTTAGAATTCTTTGTGAAGATCTTTTGAGAAAATATTTAACAGAATTTTTTAAAAACTCCATAAATCAATTTCAAAAATATATGAAAAATAATGAGTTTATTAATTAAAATAATTACTTCAAAATGAATTGAGTTATTATCGTTGTTAAACTTTTTCTAAATAAAAAGTGTAGTAAGTAATTTTTTATTTAACAAATCTTGATTTATTTGAACTTCAGACTTACCAAAATCATCTTCAAACGTAATTTTTCCATAAAGAGAGGGAAGTTGTTCAATAATCCCAATTTCTGCAATAGATTCTCCATCGCTCGGCCAAACGTTTTCTTCGTCCCTGCTACTTTTAATAGCATCATAAATATTACCAGCATTTGATACAACATCTTTTAAATTCAATTTCAAAGGATCTTCAGTTTCCTCAAAACTTATATCTCCTTTTTCTATTCGATCACTTTCATTTGTATGAAAATTTTTCTTTGCGTGTGTTTTAAAATCTAAATTTATGTCTCTTTCGTTATAGTTACCAAGACTATCTTCATCGCTTGTCATTTTTTTAGTTGATATATTAGAAGAAATGTTTGTTTCATTTTTTTCTTCACGTATATTTACTAAATCTCCTAAATCAAGAGGTTCATATGGTATTTCACTAGAAATTTTATGATTTATTTTTTTAAAAGTCCCAGAACTTAAGGTGTAAGCAGTATCCTTATTATTTTCATTTGAAATTTGTCTTTTTGCAATGAAGCTTCGCTTTTTATTTCCCGAATTATTTATTTTTACATTTCTCTCTGCATTTTTGTCAAATTCACTAACATCGAATTCTGTTTTAAATTTCGAGACATTTTCAGCAGCCTTGTTATAATTGTATTTTACATCATTATTATAAAGCCAGTTACTAGTTAATCCCACATGTTTTCCTTCATCGGTTCGTTTCATTTTAGAATCAGAAAAACTAGTTATATTTGCTTCATTGCTAGTTATTTCAACTCCTATACCTTTGATGTAAATATTTTTGTCACTATGATCAGCAACTTTTATTCTTCCATCTATTATGTCGTCAACAAAATTCAATTTCTTAGTTCGATTTGTTTTATTATACAATTTTCTTGGTTTGTTCTTTTTTCTTAGTTTTATATGCTTATCAGTCTCATCTTTTTTTCCTAAACGGGGATTATCCAAAGCAACTCTTCGCTTTCTTCCAATTTGCGATAATTCCTTCGAATTCTGAAGATCATCATCTTCATTAGTGTTCATGTAATCATAGCTAATTTCGAACTCAACATTCCCACTTTTTTTAACATGGGTTATCACTGTGGTAGTTTCTTGATCAAAAATTGTAAAATTTACACCAGAGGGTGTTGTATCTATGCTTGCTCCAAAATTTTCAATGAACCCTCCGTCATTTTTTCTTTCCGGAAATAAAGTTGCTGCTACACTCTCATAACTTTTGGAAGAAGCCAAAACATTTTCTGAAATTTTGGTGACTTCTGCATTTTTATGTAAACTATTTTTATCTGTAATATTAATAGGTATATAGTAATCACTAACTTCTATAGCAACTTCTTCCTCTTCAAAAGATCCTCTTTTTAAGTCTGATGAAGCAAAATCCATTTTCTTCAAATCAATATCTCTAGTATCATTATTTTTATCATTATCTACCAGATCAAAAACTGCTCTATATCTATAGCCATCAGTATCAGATATTCTACTATTATTTTTAACAAATTGTTCATCCTTTTCACTTTTATCCTTATTTCCACTAGAGTTAGCAGCACTCACAAGTTCTCTTAATTTTTTTATATCCCCTTCCTCATCAAAATTCAATACATCGTCACTGTTAACAAGTCCTTTCGTGTCTTGGATTCTTATATCTTCATGACTGTCATATATTTGCAAATCTGCAGACCTACCATTTTCGCTTATATTTACTTGTTTGTAAGGGATTCTTGATCTTCCAGAATCATCTATTTTCAAAGGATATTCTGTAAACATTTTAGCCATTCCTCTTTTTTCTTCAATGTTTTTAAGTAAATTGCCAACATAATCATTTCCTTCTTTTTCTTTCACTTTATGGGAAGAAAATTTTTTACTATCATGCATTTTACTTACATTTTCTGGAATATATAATTTATCAGTTTTCTTTTTATTATCATTCATTCTTTCTAGACCTAGCACTTCTTTTGAATCCATTATTTCCCTTAAACCACTGTTCCCCTTCATATCTGCAATATCATCCATTTTGAAAAAGGCAGCATCAGAATATGGTGTATTTACGCTTTCAACAAAACTTATTCTACTTGAATTTATAAAACCCTTTTTCCAGTCGTGCATCTCAGGAGTAGTATTCCAACTATCAGTAACAGTATTTCTATAATCATTTTGAATCAATATTTCTTCAGCTTCAAACTTTTTTACGTCTTCGTTATTCACTGTTTCAGAAAAGGTAATGACATCATCTCTGTAATTAAAATTATTATTATCAGCTTTTCGCCAACTTTCTATCTCCTTCTTTGTTCCATTAGGGCTTCCTTCGTTATCTTGCACAACAAAGCTTATATGTTTATTTTGTCGGTGAAATATTGTGATAGTACTGGTTACAAAATTTTTTTTAGTTTCGTCTTTCAATTCTATACTTTCAGTATCATTTCCTGTATCATGATATCGGCCTTCAGGAACTATAGTAGCATTTTGAACATTGAAATATTTTTTGTTATTTATATCAGTAACGTTGTCAATTCTAAGTTTCAGACCAAGCTCAGCTTCTTTGTTATACACATATGGGATTTGTTTCAAATATTCAGAGTAATTTTTCCCTATGGAAGCATCATATTCATATAAAATAGCATCATTTGTTCCCATAGTACTACTTATTACATCTTTTACATCTAAATTTAATCCGAATTCTAAAACTCCACTGGAATACTCATTATCCTTTTCTTCATCATTAAAACTAGTTCTCCATAAATTTTCTCCCATTTTTAAATTCGCAGTTTCATCATATGAGTTAACGGTACTTTTTAGCCCATTATACTTTTTTCTATTGTTTTCTCTATTTAAGTTTTCAGAAATAGATATTTTTTCTGAATCTTTAGCATTAGCTTTCCCACTTTCCTCTAAATCATACCGATGATATGATACAATTGTACTGCTATCTCTTTCACCAAATCCAATTCCAGTAAACAACTCAACATTATTTTTTGCACTGTGATGTGAGTTACTTGTTATGCTTCTGGTTGTTCCTTGCCTTTCAATAGAACTTTCAGTTACAGGAACATTTTTATTGACATATGACTCAACAAAATGTCTATTATTATCAGTTCTCCTAAATTCCTGTAGCCTAAGATCTTCATGTAAATCATCCATTATGTTTTTTCTATTATCAGTTCGAGAGTAATTTTCAACATCTTCAGAAAGAAATTCAGAACTAAGAGTTGAGACAAGAATATCTAAAGTTTTTTTCTCCTCGTCAATCCTACCTGCTTTATTTCCAACTTTTTCATCTAAGTTGTGAAGTTTCTTAGTTACAACACTTAATACATTTCTTTCATTCATACCTGCATAAAATTAAATGGAAGCAATCAATTAAAAATATGAACATTATTTTAGTCATATTATAAAGTCTATATAAACCTTAGTCACCTTAATTAATACATAAAGGCTGTTTAACTTAATTTAACTACATTAAAATAACATTTATAATTAAGTGATGCAACGCCATTTATAAATAGGAAGAATTTTTTTAGCTGTTAAAGTAATATAATATGTATTAGTAAGAAACTCTAAAACGGTCGAGGATGAAAAAGAAATATATCTGGTAATAATAATTAACTATACCTCAAAGACCAGCAACGATATTATATCATATAATTAAAACGAATATTTTTATTTCGATTAATAATTAATTTTTTCCAACCTTGTTTAGACTTCAACGTAAATATAATTAGACCTTAAATGCAGTTAAATCAATAAACTGTAGGAAAAATTTAAACCTTCATTACTGTAAAAAAATAGTACTGATGTCAAAAAAATAAAATACCACTGTAATTTAGTTATTTATAATCACATCTTCATAAAATTGGTGTCGATGAAAATGGGGGTTTCCAGATCATCTATTTCAAGACAGAGATAACTATTACTGGTAACTATTTGTTGAAATAGCCGAGAATTGTTTTGATTAACTTAGTTAACTAATTCAGTTACTCATTCATAATTACAATCTCAAAAAAATTTTATTATGGAAATCGGTATTTTTGTTATTATTCAATTCAGTATGTCTTTTTAGTATGTGTAGGAAATTTCTGTTCGGAATTCTTAATAGTTCTTGAGATATACTTAACTTTATTTTTCGGCCAATAAGTGGGCATTGCAAATCGAATGGGGAATTTAGTCCTTTTTGTGAATATTTGAAAACTATTTGGGATATGAGCACTTTTTTTTGGATTCCAGAACTTCAGCATGTCAACTTTGAGCTCATATAAAGGTTTCAGAATGTTAAATCCACATTCATCTTTAAAAATTCTTTTAAATAATATTAAATTTGTGTTATTTTATGAATTTATTTCGTGACATTATGAAATATAATTTATTTTAGGGGAATGAAATTTTCTTCATTTAATTTAAAATATAATATTGATTTCGAGGAATCACCGAAAGTTCCTAAGATACATTCAAAACTAGAAGCATCATTTTTCAAAACCCTATAGCTCTCGAAATTACCATTAGAATTTCATAAAAATTCTATTGAGAATTTCATTACCCCGAATCCATTCAGTAAAAACAATTGATAGCCGTGATGAAAAACTTTCGAGAGAGAAATTATTTAACCATGTTAATTATGTTAACCAGTTTATCTAAGCAAACAGTCCCCACGAGTCATTTACAGCGGCACCAAATTCGTACAGATGCGATAATGAATAACAAAGTTA
>JAPMOQ010061697.1:749293-772131 GCA_026543055.1 Argiope trifasciata | reverse complement strand
TAATTATGCTTTTTGCAGTTTGAGTCAAAAAATATTCTGAGGAATTACAAATTTTAGATTTTTATGCAGCCCTTCTACCTGTTAGTGATATTAATAAAATATTCTTACTTTAATATTATTAATACTTTAATTTTTTTTCCATTATTTAGCGACTAAAACTGAGTTATAAAAAGCTGAATATCAATATTTTATTTTTAAAAATGAATAAAATTAATGAAATATAATTATCTTTGATTCTTGTTCTATAAAGTATTTTAAATTAAAATTAAATTCTGAATCTAAAGACAAATAAATTACTTTCAAATGTTAAATTTAAAAAGGAAACTAAAATACGTTCACATATAAAATTTTAAATTGAACACAGGGAGTTTGTTATCTCGCTAAAAAGAGTTCGCAAAAATAGAAATTTAAAAAGATTTATATTTCAAATATATTTCTAAGTAATCTATTTTATATAGAAATATTTTTATCTTTTATAAAAATGTATCAATACTTACATATCGGTTCATATTCAAAAACATACTTCATAATTTTCTGAACTATGTCTGCAGCCATAGCGTCGCATTTCCTTAAACTTTTCATTGTGCACGAAATATCGCACGTTTGTCTATTAATAAAAAAATAAATTTCAGCTGACATTTTTTGATGCATTAAATGTTTTTTATTTGCGATAGTTAATCATTTTAATTTTTAAACCTTTTAGAAATAAACAGTAATATTGTAAATTACAACTGATAAATATTATTTAGAAACTACAGAAATTTTTATTTTTCAACAACAACTTAATTTATTACTTTTGTTTATTTCTACTTTGTTATTAGGAAACTATATGGTCCAATAACATTAATGTGATCACCTGTCAAAATCCAGAATAACCACCTTTCGCAGAGTGAACAACTATGAAACATGGAAGAAGAGAGTCGATCAAGTTGCTGAAGATAAGTTCCTGGGGAAAAGCTGGTGTGCCTAGCCTTGTCTACTCTAGTGCCGTTGCCAGCTGCGCTAGTTTACATGGGTGAGGAGGAATCTATGGTAGGAACAACCCGATTGAGGTGGTTCCAGATTCTCGATTGGGTTTAAATCTTCGGAATTTACTACTTAAGGGAGTACTCATCTTGATGCTCTTAGAATCATGCACTTACACTACGAAAATTATGACACATCGTATTGTCCAGCTGATAGATGCCATCATCCTGAGGAAAAACTTCACTTTTAAGGGTTAACATGGTCTGCAAGGATAGATGCATATTTGATTTATCCATAGTGTTTTCTACAATGATGAGTGTACCCAGAGAATACCACGAAAACACTCCCCAGACCATAATGCTCCCTCCTCCAGCTTAGATCCTTCCAACAATTGTTGCAACGGTGTTTGCTTTCAGAAGTTTCACGCCAACGCACGGTGGAGCATAAAACGTGATTCATCGGAAAAAGAAACCTATCGCCAGTCCAATTGCGGTACTGGCGTACAAATTCTACCTTCATCGCCGATGAACAGCAGTCTGCATAGATGCCAGGTGTCTGCTGCCGATGCTTATATGTAGCAACATTCGCTGCATCGTTGTGGAGACAATGATGATAGCTCCTTGGTTCATCTGGCGGTCAGTTGCTCAACGGTTGCACGTCTATTTAATAAAAGTTGTTTCATTGTAAAAATAATGCAAAGAATTTTTAATCCAAAAAGGATCTTGTGTTGTGACTTCTGACATTACTGACAAAGAAGTTCCAAATTTAGTTAATTTTTATTCAATTAAAACTTTGAAAAATAGATCCAAAGAACATTTTCATCCTGGAATTTCTTCGACAATTCAAGGTCTAACGATCTGAAATGCATAGAACCAACATATACTCGTTTTTATTCTTGGTATAACAGAGATTTTGTCAATACAGAGACAAGGAGGCAAATGTACACTTTCAGCCACCATCTGCTCCACCTCCGTCGGCGTGAGATTAACCCTTAACTGGGGAGCTGAAAATTGAGAACGTAATTGAGGTGGAGCGGTCTACGAAAGCGCATTTCCTTTATACTCGTATCAAAGTTTCTGATGAAAGTATTAGATTGAAAATCAACCAATATACTCTTCAAATATTTCCCTTACTGTATAGAAATGTTTTAAAAAATTTTCAAAATATTTTATCGCTGAAAAAAGTGAATGTGTCGGAACATACATTTTCTTCTAAAATTACATGTAATAATAAATAATATGCTTGAAAAAATATATTATTTCATACTTTTAAAGTCAGGTTTGTTTTTCCAGTGTATAAAGGTACATAGAAAAAATATATAATGTTAAATTCAACAATCATATGAAACATAAAAAAATTGACAATGGGTAAAATTGACCCTTTTTTTATCGGTTAGTGTGACTTTTATAGCACGATTTTCTAGCGTGTTTTAAACTTACAGGTTAAGAACTATTACAAAAATCAATAAATAAATTATGTATATCTCTCTCTTGGTATATTAATATATTTTAGAAATTTATTAATAAATTTATAATTTCATAAAACATTATCACTGGAAAAATTAATGATGTTTGAACATACATATTAGAATCAGTAGAATGCGAACTTTCATCGGAAAACTCTTCTATACGATTACATTTATTACTAAAATCACTTTCTATTTCATTGAAAAGTGTCTGGAGCAATTTTTCATAATAGAACCAGTAAACTGGATGATATTTCGGGGCCCAAATTTTTGTGCCATCTTCTAAGCCTTGTTTATCATTGAGACACTAACAGAGAGAAGCGGTCTCAGTGACCGCGCTAAAAGAAATACATGGTTTATTTTTTTTTTAAATATCTGCTGAAGATCCCTAAACAGGAAACTACAATATCAATTAATTCAATTGAGCTAAATAATAGAAAAGCTATAAAATAAAGGGGTGAGCAAAAATCCATGGCTAGCGGTCTCATAGACCACACGTCCCCAATTAATGGTTAAGAGTTTATTTGACAAAATCTTCATCATGTTAAAACGGTTGTGGGTAGTGAGCATGATCAAAGAACATCTTGAAATTAATACAATAATACAATGTAAATCATTGGAATATCAAAATAACCTTTTAATTGGTTTGGCTATATTTGGTAAGCCAATCAATAGGGTGGCAAGTCAATAGGATATCGCATTTTGCAAACAATATTTGATTGGCTGATTAAGACAATAGGATGAGTATCCAAGCCCATAAATTTTGTCATTTGATTGAAATACCGTTCAATAAACTTATAATTGCATTACTATTGGAAGTATAGCCAACAAGGTAACAGCTGAATAAGATATTGCATTTTGCCAACAATTTTTAGTTGACCGATTAAGATCTCAATACGATATATGTCATTCAGCTTATAATTTCCACTATACTTAGCAAAATAATTAATTGGCAAGTGGAGAAGATGTCACATTTCTGCCGACTAATCTTAGCATTTCGGTTACCATCTTATCATGGGTTATGGGGTAAAAATTGTTTTCATCAACTATTTCAATCGCTTGTTGAGGAAATAAATAGGAAAATTGAAGCATATATATTATCCATGAATAGAGGCATATAGTTCCTGAATTCAATGAATATTTCGAAAAAGAATCGTCATTTTATTTATTTTTTCAGTAATGAATCTGTAAGCTCATTTCGCTTATTTCACAATGAAATTTTCTTGATTAAAATCTGGTTAATGGCTATATCAAATTTAATAAAACACTTTTCTCACCCGACACTTTTTCTCCATGCGTTTCAAAAAATGTTAATTTGTTGTAGCCAAATTATGTGCATTCACTATAAATCACTGGGGTAAGTAAACTGTACAGTTGTAAATTAGCTTTATTCAATAATAAGTTAATAGTTTTGATTAAGTTTCTTTAATAAAGTAAAGTAAGTTTATTTCATAATTTTGACTACCTGCAACTTATCACAAAGGATGTAAGTGTATTTTAAAAACTTTTGAACAATAATTATAGAGTATTTTGATTAGTTAGATATACATGTAAACTAATATAATTTATTACAGGTATACGAGTTTTATTTTGGGGTGGTCTCAAAATTAGAGAGAAAAGAAAGTCAGTCGACTTCAGATGATGTATTAAATATTAGGAAATTTCTAATGAAAAATATTGGCGAAATAGGTACAGTTATTAGGGCTTAGGAACTCAGTCAAGATTTTATTCCAAACAATATATAATAAAAAAAGGGTTTTATTAAATATTTTTCGAAAATGGGAAGTGATTAGGGATAGATGATCATTGATAACATATCTAAAACCATAAACTAAACTGAAATAAAAATTAGAGAACTCAAACTTAATTTACGGTTTTGGTTATGGACAATCGAGAATTTAATTATTGATTTGGATTTTGGAAATTACGAGATTAACAGAATTCATAGAGACTTTTATATGGGAGAAAAATCTTCATTTTTAATTTTTAAGAATCTGAAGAATGACAGCATGAAAAAAAACATGTTTTTTCTTTTTAATTCAACTTATTTATTTTTCAACTTTGCGTCCTCTGTTAATGGAGTCCAGCATTTGTTCTGCCCTCCACGCTTTAATTACACCACTGTTAAAAGTACAAATCATGCAGCAAAATTATCTATAAACGTTATTATATCAAATACAAATTATGTTAAAATGTTTCTCAATAGCATTTGATATAACTATGCTATTTGTTAATAATTTTTCATTAACTGTAATAAATCAGATTGTAATTAAAAAAAACTGAAACTTACTCAAACTCTTCAGGAATTTTACAGTGCTCATTCCCCATGAAAGTATTAAATAGTATATCAATCATTCCAGGACAGCATCTACTGAACTCAGTTTTGATGATTTGTAGACAGTTATAAATGTAAATACCTATTGTAGAATAAATTTCAAGAATAAAAGCTATATCAAGTACTATTTCATTATGCATAAAAATCTTATATTAAGCTTATGCAAAACAAAGTAATTCAAGACTACGCATATAATTTTTAACATTTTTAAGCAGTTTCATGAAATAAAATTTATTGAATAATTTAATTCCTATTATTTACTTTTTAACTACGTTGCCTTACAATAATAAATTTGAATATTTATGTTCCATGTGGTCCATTTTGAACAAAAATTCATTTTAAAAGCCTCTTACAGTTTCCTAATAACTATTTGAATTCTTTATAGTTTTGAAATTACCAAATTTCGACTCCTTTATAATTTTTAAAAAATTGAAAATAACTCTATCTCAACAGAAGCATAAATTGTTTCTCCAATTCTCCCAAGAACTTAAAAACCAAAATGTAAAAAATTTTGATTTCTTTTTTCTTTTTTTTTTTTTTTTTTGAAACCAATTTTTTTAAAAATGGCAGTTGTTACATTTTACATTTAATATTTTTACAGCTCTTGTATCAAAGTTTTCAATATTAAATTAATAAAGAATTAATACTTACTAATTTCGTTGTAATGAATTAATCCAATCATAAGACCTAAAGTAGTGTCTCTTGATTCTGCAGGACAAAAGCTTAACTCATATTTGTAACAAGAAGGTTCACATGACCTGTAATTTAGTATTTTTTTTATTTAATTATACCAAAACTAATTCTTATCTTACATAAATAAAAACTTTTATCACTCTAACTATAATCTAAATATATCAACCTCTTTATCTCTCAGATCTAAAGTATTGAATAGAAATAAATTCTTGAATAGAATTCTTTTTTATAAAATAGAAAATAAAAAGTTAAAGTATAAATATATAATGATATTATCCATATTACTATTATAAAATATCCATCAAATATTTCTCCATAATTGTAAAGGTATGCTTTGTCAATTTTGAGTTATAGAAATAGCAACTAAAATTGATACTTACGTTAAATTGAATTTCTGTGATATCCATGGTTTGTCATCAACAACAGTTCTGAGTGCTGCAGGTAATAAAGGACAACACCTTTCAAGGTTTTCAACCATTTCCAAACATAAGTTGACCCCAGTTATAATATCTCCTGGAATTTGAATAGTATTACCATCGTTTTCAGAAAAGAATTAAATAATCTGATGAAGTATGACCAAAACATTTTTATTTGTCTCATCTGATAATAGCGCAACTCAATCATCGTTATCATCTTTAATTAATCATTCTAACCTATCTCAATTACCCTATCATATATTACCTTTATTTAATCATCAATCTTGTTAAAGCATTTGAAAAATGAAACATACTTGTACGTTATACAAATAAAAAAAAATTCAACACTCAAAATACTCAATATTTCATACTAAAATAATCATCAGTGAATCCCACTACTCAAATTAGTATACTTTAAGTCGCTCCCTTTAAAATGGTAATCATTATATTTTTAATAATAGCTTAATAAATTGTACTGTTTAAATCCTTTAATAGTTTAAATCTTTTAATGAATTTCAAAATGAGTATTAATTTTATCTTAAAAGAAAAGGCAGTCATATTTTTTTCTATACAAACTTTAAAATAAATTAATGAATTTGAACCACGTTGCTAAATATGATTAACAAACTTTTTAAGAAATAAAAAATTATAACGATATAAAAAGTCTACTTAGTTTTATCTTTAAGTCAATATTCAAGCCAGGAAATA
Organism: Argiope trifasciata; assembly: GCA_026543055.1. Lineage (NCBI taxonomy): Eukaryota > Metazoa > Arthropoda > Arachnida > Araneae > Araneidae > Argiope > Argiope trifasciata. The sequence goes on along the minus strand of JAPMOQ010061697.1, from coordinate 765,548 downwards.
TGTCAAAAAGACAAAAATATTCTTTTAAAGTTTAAATAATTCCATCTAATGGCTTACTGCCTGAGGAAATTTTCAACAATTATTTTAAACTAGCCGCCTTTGGCGACCAGTTGATTCACCATGAGTAATGCGTTCTAAAATTTTCAATTAATTCACATATTCATTATCCTTCAAGCAATTCCGGGTATTGATTGGCCTGAAATTAATAATGTTTTTTTTCCGTGATGCTTCCAAAATATTAAATATGTTTTTTTAAAGAAAGCGAAAAAGAAAAAAAAATTATTGAATTAATGATACAGATATTGTAAACGATTATAGAAATATGCCATTAAGTCGGGATTTCAATGTATATCCTGTCTAAATTCAATCAGGTTTACCATAAATAAAGAAGATTTGTTAAATAAAATTATTTAGATATAACAAAAGATTATAGAAACCTTTGCGTTGCATTTATTTTTTTCGAAAATATCACATTTCTTGTTTATTTTATTTTATCCAGTCACGTGCTAAAAGTATCGTTTCTTTAGACTTGATTTACGATGATAGTTTTTTTTATTGTTATTATTTGAACTTCTGTCATTGTTTTCTTTTATTTTATTCAGTCACGTGCTAAAAACATGGTTAAAATATTTCTTTAAAAATTCGTTAAAAATAGAAGCTTACGTTATAAATTAAAAAACTGATACCGTTAGAAAGCTAATTTTTTAATCTTTAAATGGATATAAAAATCATGTTTGTGCAATAATAATTTCGGAAGTTATAGCGGAAAAACGTCGAAATTTCGCTTAAATTTTAATTAACTCAAATTCTGCTTAAAAATTCGAAAAAAGGGCTCCAAGGTGCACATTCCCAACCTTCAAGGTATACATGTACCAAAGTTGGTAGCTGTAGAGCCAACGGTCTGACCTGTAGAGCGCCAACACACACACACACATTGAGCTTTATTATAAGTATAGATATAGATGATTAATTTCTCTTTTTTTTTAAGTTAAAGCCTTTTAATACATATGCAAGTATTTTTTAACTTTCTTTAGTCGTTAAATATATAAAATTAAATAGATTAAACACTGTAAATTTTTCAAAGGGACTTTAATTTTATACATTAATTAAAATTATAAAAGAATTCCTTACTATATACTTACTTGGTAATCGATAAGGAGGCTCTGGTGGGAAAATTATTATAAACAAAAGATCATCCCCTGTAACACAAAATAATATTTCAGTTAGCTAATTTTTCTAAATTTTTTTATTCTTTTTCAATAATAGTAAATCACTTTCTTATATAAATGTTTCAATTTCATTTTTTTTTTATTTTAACTGTAGAATGATTTATTTTTTTAAGTTTCAATTATTTAAAAATCTCTGCGAGTTTTAGTTCAATTGATTACAGATTATATTCTCAAATTTCATGAATTAAATTATAACTTAATTATATTTTACAAGTGGTTGCTACATAAAACATGATATGAAATTTTAGTGCGAATTGCATTATTTGATATGTTTTGGATTGTAGTAAATTAGGCTTAAGTATAGTTTTGTTCAAGACATATAAGCTTCCCTAAAGCAAAATTTAAAAAAAACATGGTGTGTCGATTTGTAGAATATGTAACGTCTGTAGAAGCGTAGTTATCAGTTTATTGCAAATTTAAAAACGTTAACAAGAAAGAAATTCGTCCCAAACTAAAGGATATTTATGGGTCGAATGGTTTAAATTAAAAAGAAGTAAACGTGTGGTGCTAAAAATTTCGAGATGATCGAGAAGATCTAGAGATTGGTCCACTAATGATAACAAGCGGATAAAAAAGATCCTTTAACATTTATATAACAGTTCAGATTTAGCCCTCTCGGTTTTTCCATTTTTTGGACCCTTACAGAAATGTTTAGCTGGAAAATGTTCTGTCTAACAGAATGGTTTGCAGAGCACCACTGTGAAACATTTCAAGCAAATTAACAAACACTAACTATTAAAACTAATGTCACACTAGGATAAATCTTTAATGTATGGAAAGAAATATCAGAAAATAAATTAAAATATGAAATTTTTTTGTAATGTACTATTTTCTACAATTATAATTGTCAGTGTACATTTGCTCGGTAATTTTTCTATCGGAACAATCCTGACTTATTATATCAAATTTTTGTTTGCATTATTGATATTCAAAATTAAATAAAAGGATAATAAGATAAGATGAAAGCATGCATGGTAGAGATAAAAGTTCACTCCTACTAGTATGGTCCATCTGAAACTATTAAATGCTGTTTATCTTGAATCACAATGCTGAGGCCTCTGAGAGCGTTGAAATTAAATCCATGATAAACATTGTGTGTAGCTGTTAATTAACACAGGAGGGTTGTAGAAATTCATTTATGGAGTGGATATGCTTTAAGTTGGAAATAATAGTTATACTTCAAATGTTTTTAAGAAATATAAATATAACTATTTTCAATAAATTAAAATCTGAAAGCTTACATGAAGAATTAACAGCTTCTAAAATAGTCGTAGCTAATTGAAGCATTACTTCTGGTTTCTTACATTGAAGAAACAAAGGCTCATAGCAAAGCTTTGTGCACCATCTAATAAAAGGAAAAAGTATCTCAGAAGGGTTTATAATAAAATATTCAGATTTATCGTAATATAGAAATACAAAATTTTCAAATCAGAGTCGAGAGTTGTGCATATATACACTGAAGTGAAAAAAGTCATGGGATAGTAATATGCAAATATACAGATGGCAGTAGTATCGCAGCGAAAAAGTATAAATGCGCAGTTCGTTTTCCAGAGCTTTCATTTGTGTTCAAGTTATTCATGTGAACAGGTTTTTCGTGATTTATGGCGGCACGACGAGAATTAACAGACTTTGAACGTGGAATGTTAGTTGGAGCTAGACGCATGGGTCATTCCAATGCGGATATCGTTAGTGAATTCAACATTCCGAGATCTACAGTATCAAGAGTGTGCCGAGAGTATGAAATTTCAGGCATCACATCCCATCATGGACAGCGCAGTGGGCGACCACCTGCACTTAACGACCGAGACCGCCGACGTCTGTGTAGAATGGTCAATGTTAATAGACACGCAACACTTCGTCAAATAACTGCAGGAATCAATGTGGGACGTACGAGGGACGTGTCCGATAGGACTGTGCGGCGAAATTTGTCTTCCTTGGGCTATGACAGCAGAAGACCGACTCGAGTGCCTTTACTGACAGCACGACATCATCTGCAGCGACTCTCCTGGGCTCGTGAGCATATCGACTGGTCTCTAGACCAGTGTAAAACCTCGGCGTGGTCAGATGAGTTACGATTTCAGTTGTTACGAACTGATGGTAGAGTTCGAGTGTGGCGCAGACCCCACGAAGCCATGGACCCAAACTGTCAGCAAGGCACTGTTCAAGCTGGTGGTGGCTGCATAATGGTGTGGGCTGTTTTTACATGGCATGGACTCGGTCCTCTGGTGCAACTGAACCGATCATTGACTGGAAATGGTTATGTTCAGCTGCTTGCAGATCACTTGCAGCCATTCATGGACTTCACGTACCCATACAACGATGGGATTTTTATGGATGACAATGAGCCATGTCACCGGGTAAGAACTGTTCGCGATTGGTTTGAAGAACATTCCGGACAATTCCAGCGCATGATCTGGCCACCTAGATCGCCCGATATGAATCCCATCGAGCATTTAGGGGACATCATCGAAAGGTCCGTTCGTGCCCAAACTCCTGCACCATCCACATCTTCACAATTATGGACGTCTATACAGACAGCATGGCTCAATATTCCTGCAGAGGACTTCCAACGACTTGTGGACTCCATGACACGTCGAGTTGTTGCACTTCGCCGGGCAAAAGGAGGATCGACACGATATTAACAGTCATCCCATGGCTTTGGTCACTTCAGTGTATATACTTCAGTTACAAAACAATGATAGAATAATTTGCATTCAGTTATTCTTTGGCATGAAGTTATTTGCCTTATTGAAAGCATATATAAACTAAATAATTGCAAGAATAGGAATATTCAAATAAAATTTTCTCATTTTTCGCAAATTATGTAAATAAATTGGTTATAAGAAATACATTACATTCAAAAGATACATTATAAATAGAATACTTACTTTAAATCCTCTTTACAATTGTCTATTGGTATATTATTCAGGGTATCGTGAATAACTCTGGAAAATAATGGACAGCACGAATTGAGTTGTATAGAAATATCATTAATGCAGGTTGCTATAGTCCCTAGGTACATTTCTAAAAAATCCATACAGATTATAAATAAAAAATATGGTTTATACATACATATAGATATAAATTATTACAAGAAATGAATTCAACATTTATCATGATAACATGATGCAAATGAATTTTAATTTCGATTCAAATACAAAAATTTAGCAGATAATTTCTGAATTTTGTCAGTAAATAAGAGAAATTAAAAGTAGTCCCCAGCATCAGGAAAAGTTTTTAATCTTATTTTATAAATGAATAATGGCAAAAAGAAGCCAAACTTTCTTATGCCCAAAACAATTTACTTATTGACACGATTGAAAATAAAATAAAAATTATTTTTAGGATATACCACTTTTTCTACTGAAATATTAAATGACTGCTCAAATCATATATCTGTTTTCATTTTCAGGGAGTCTTCTTTTGTTAATGGAGAAAAGAGAAGAAGCTTATTATTCAGAAACATAACAAAAAATAATTCGAAAATTTCTTTGATAATACAAATATTTTTAATTGATGTGTACTGAAAATGGAATTGTTCAACACTGAAGTCTTGTGAGAACTATAGAATATATTTTTATATAATTTATGCAATATCTCAAAGAACTATTCAATAAAAAAATTCTTTGATTCATCTTAAAATTCAGTTTTGTGCTTTCACTTTTAAAAGAATTTAAATATGGTAAGTAATATTTCGTTTTATTTCTACCAATAAAAATACGTCTGAAAAAATTATGAAGTCTAAATTTTATACATTTCTTAGCTTTTGAATCATATTAACTAAACTTTTGACAATATAGGGTTTGAATGTTCTGTGACGATTCCTCTACAATTTATAAAATTTTGCTTTTATTATCTCATTATTTTAGAGCAATCAAAATTTCATTATTTTAAGTTAATCTGCTTTGGGGAAATTCTAGGCACTTATTGATGTTCTTTCTTCAAGACGGTCAATGTAAAGGCTTAAAATTCATATTATAGAGATACACAATCACAACTTAATAAATTTTAGTTGCAAATTAGTGTAACTTTCTTATTTAAAATATTAGTGTTGAAATAATAATTTATACAGTATAACTCACATAACAGAAAATTTTATAAAAATCCAACATTCGTAATAGTCAGAACATTTATTGATACAAACTACATAAAATAAAATTATTTACTCATTTAACCCAAATTTTCAACAAATTCGTATGCTTAATACTAAGCTTTTATAATTTAGCCTTTAAACTCAGATTTGAGTAGGATATCCTGTATTTATAAATTGTTTTCATTAAATAAAAGGGAATTAGAGAGTTAATATATTTAGATATTTTTAAAAGTCACTGAAAAATTTATTGTTCTTTTATTTCAATATTTGCACGTGCACAAATAATTTCATGCAAGGACATACTGAAATTTGCACTTTTCTAGGTTTAATTTGCAGTAAAAATTAACTTAATCTTTTAATTTCAGCTTTTGTTAATGTGTTTTCCACTCATTGATAAAGGCCAATTTTTCCCATTCACGCGTAACATGCTCGTGAAGGTAAAATTTTGTTTAGTTCGTATTAAATGAAATTCGCATAATTTGTTTAAAATAGTATTTTTAAAGATTATTAAAAATAGACACTTAATTTATCATAAAAACAATGGTATCATTAAAAAGACAATTTTTTTTAATTTTAAGATTTTGTAAAAATTGTTTTTGTTTTGCAATATTTTAGGAAATTATCACGGAAAAATACCAAAATCTCTTCAATTTCTATTAACTAAAATTCAAACAAAAATTTCAAAAAACTTGTTTAGTGATGCGAATTCTCACTCTAATATTATAAGTATATACCAAATTTGGTAACTTGATGTCAGATTGAAAATATAGCATCAACACGCATGCACATAATCAAACAAAAACTCGAATTTATTTTTATTATAATAGATACAGGCAATTCCCTAATTCGATTTTTTAAATAAAAATTTAACTAGAAACATAAATATTCCCCCTCAATGTATTACTTCTAATAAATTTAATTTCTAGACATTAAATTTATAAATGAAAACTAATTTAAAATATATACTTATTTTAAAATATAAAATAACTATTTCAATACAGACATTTCCTCAATTCGTGGATAATTTTAGAAAAATAATCAATAGTGAGAATTTATTTAATATTATGATTATGTAAATAATACTTACGGGGTATATTGATTTTATTGTTGAATCGCTCAATTCCAAAATTTGTGTCTTCTTGCTGCACCAAAGTTGACGTTGAAGGAACTGTTAAAAAAGTACTACCGTGTTTAAAATAATAATTTTTTAAGTCATTACCATTAACAAATTTATTCATAACAATATCATATCTCTTTACAATTTAGAAGATCTAAAAATTACTTTAATATTTAAAATATATAAACATTGCATAAAAAGAATTTTTTATTGTTTCTTTAAAGCATTTCATTTTAAAACATAAATATACTCACAACTTTCGTACATTTTAATTGCAAGCGCTATAAAACTTTGCAAATGTGAAGCAGATGTTATATCACAAACAGAAGTAGCATATAATACACATTCATATTTGCAGTTCCTAAAGAAAAGCAATTCTTAATCAGAATGTAAAATAAAAATATTTAAAAATTTGAAATTTTGTATTAGAATTTTGGTACGACGTAGAAAAAAATTAGTCACCTTGGAGTCACAAATTTAAAAGGAATGGGTCGATTTCTCACATATGCATGTATAAGATCGATGATTCCAGGACAGCAGTTTTCAAGAGTAGTTGGGTCCACATATTTAAGGCACAAATTAATGCTCTCAAACAATTCAACTATTCAAAAGAAAGCATTTTTATTTAAGGCATTTGTCATTATACTACTATAAAATAGATGATATTAATTTTTATTGCAATTTAAAATCTAAAAGACATTCAAAACTATATTAAAAAAACAATCAGGCTTATTTTTTCATTTACGTTTTTCCACTAGCAGAATATTTTTTCCCCTAATATTTCCAGATAAACATACAAACTTCCCAAAAAAGATCTATTAACTTGGAACAATTCAACAATGTGCTTAATTTTCGTTAGCTGTCAATTTTTTTCTCTTTAACTAAAAAAAAATAATGAAATGGTTTTCCTCTTTCACTGAACTATAATCTATGACATTTGCTATAATGCTGATAGAAGTTAACTTTTCCTTTTCGAGTAAAAAAAGTAAAAAAATTTATTTGATTTTTAAATTAAAATATTAATTAGCATAAGACGCAATTTTACAAAATTTCATTCGTTCTGTTTAGTTACAAAATATAAAATGAAATAAATTTTAATAGTTAATTAACAAAACATTTTCTTTATGTAAATCCATATTATATGGTATCCTGACATGAAAGTAGAACATTTATATTTCAGTTTGAAAATTATTTTCATTAATTCACAACAACTGCATCATCCAATAAAAGGATATAAAAGTTTCATATAATTCATATTGACTTATTATAAAACTTCTAAGTATTTCCTGATGTTTATTCCTAGATGCATAAATGTTATCTGATAAAAATCAGCGTCATAGAATTTATCACATTTAAAAAAATGTCCATATCTTTTGCTCTTTTTATAGCTCCTCATCTGTACCAAACTTAATTTTTATAATTAACAGATAAAAGAGTATAACAACAAAAACTCTGCTACAATGATATTAGCAGTTAATTATGATTTTTAAATATACTGAGGAATATTATCTCTATAAATATTCGATTATCAGATTAATTATTTGTAGCAATAGAGATTAAAAATTGTTGCTTAATGTATTAAAGTACACGTAAAAAAGTTGAAGTTTAAAAAACCTTTTTTTTTATTTTCATTTTGACAATAAATATTTTCCGCAATTTGCGCAATAGCTTATCTCAGCAATGCTGTTTAAAAGTGTCTCCAGACCTAAAGTAATTTTGTCATGCAAACTCTTACAAGCGTGTGAGCAAGATCAAATATAGCAGCCAATTGTTAGATTTTAAAGGCAAAGCTAGCAATATTATTAAAGTAACAAATGCATTAAATATGTATTAAGCTCTAATAAATAAATATTTTGGGTCCGTATAAGTGGAATAAATGATTTGTGATAACATTCATAAATATCTATTTTAAAAGACGAGAAATGTAAAAGAAAAAATATTTTTTGCATGGATACCTGGTAATTTGTATGGTGGCTTCGATGGAAGATGTGTGATTCCAAGAACTGTAAAAAAATAAAAAATTATATAAACTGAATTAGTTAAAGATATCAATCAATGATGTAATATCTTCGGAAACTACAATATTTCAAAACAAAATTCCCAAATTATAAATCGCCGACATTTAGTATATTGTTTGCAAGTTTCTGATAGAATGCAACAAGATCTTAAATTATCTTTACACAATTTGTAAACATGTGATGTGAATTAAAAATTTTTTTTATAAGATTATATTTAGTAATAAATATTTTTCTGTACAAAAAAGTTCCCCATTGATCTGTAGACTCTTTGTCAGAAAAATGCAAAGCTCCATAGATGAAGTGAGTCACCGTTCATCTAGTTCTAAAAAATAGAACCCAAAGCTTTAAAAATTAAAAGACTCTTGTTTTTTATAGCGAGAATCAACGTTTGGAAGGAAAATGAAGTTTTAAAAGTCTTTTACTAGCCTAGCATATTTCATCTTTGTGAAGAGCAATGTAGCCAAATTCATACTTACTTCCTTTTGAACTAAAGATCTGAAATTTTGTACAGTGCTTGCCAGTAGCAATCATACTTTATAATATTAAACATCTTAATCCTTAGTTGCATATTAATTAGTAAAAATTTGAGTTCAGGAAAGTAGAATCATTCAAAAATCAATTTGATAAATATTAATTTTATATTTCATAATATTTGTAACCATAAAACATGAACTATATTAAAGATTAAAAAGTAGAAAATAAAAAAACAAAAAACAGGTCTCAAAAATTGATAAATAGGAAATAATAAAAATTAGAGCTATATTAGGGCAATAAAAATTAGAAAAAAAGTTTTTTTTAATTAAAAATCAAACAATAATATGAAGCATTTGATATAAATATAAAAAAATTCTTAGATATTCATGAAAAATTAAATTATCTTATAAATGTTATTAAAATTAAAATTTATGAATTGTATTTCAGTAAGAATAGCAGGTTTTTACTGTTTTGTCTTGATATATTTTTACTTAAAAAATTAACTAGAGTTAAAAATTATAAATTTTACAAAAAAATAAAAATTATCAAAAAAATTAAAAAAAATAGGAATACTGCGTATATTCTCAATATGAATAACTACTCGAATTATTTAATATTAAATAAGTAGATTATGTTCTAATTTAATTATTTGTTTTAAGAAATCTGAAGTATAATTAGATCATTTTCTCCACTGTGAAATTTTATGATTGTTTAGAAAATTATAAACTTAACGGAAACCGGCCTATTTGGTGCAGTAGTTAGTGCGTAGCGTTGAAGCATTGAAAGGTACGCATTCAATTCCCAGATAAAAGATGTTTTGAGACTTTTCAAACCACCATGAAGATCAAACAAAAACCACCATGAAGATTTACAAGATCAAAAATTAGAAATTAATACGTATTTTTTTTTCTCAAAATATGAAAAAGGGGAAAAAGTGCTATCAACAATCTGGAATTAAAACAAAAAAAAATGTTAAAGCATGATCCGCAGACAAAAAAATGAAAAGACTATAAAAAACATGATTAGAAACAAAGCTTCTTATAAAAATTAAGACACTTTATAAGCACGATTACTATGCTAATTAGTATAAAATTTTGTTATCCAAACTTCAAACTTTGAAATTTTTATGTTGATCTCGAAATATTTGAAAAAAATATTTTTCTTTCTCATACAATGATAATTGCGTTTTTTATGTTTGTTAATGTTCAAAACTTTCTCTAAAGTAGTCCTAATATACTCATATATCACAGTAATAAATCATTACATAGTAAACTTTTTAAATGTACAAACCCTCTTAACAAAGAAAAATATGTTAGCTATAGTGTTAATGCTGAATCAGGTAAGCAGATCAAGAATATTATTTTAATGGCTTGTACAAAATCCTTTATCTTCTATTATTTAATAATATAAATCAAGTTCAAACCATACACTTACCTTCCAATTTATTGTACGCCAGTTTAACAGAATATAACAATCTCGCTGTGTGAGAGGCACTTTCTTTAGTACATTCGCTAAAAACAGCACTATAACATGGCTCTGTGCATTCACTATTTTCGAAAATAAAATGCAGTAAATAAAATAATGACTAGTAAAAAATCTTAAACGTTTTCACAGTAATCAAACCAACCTCTTTTGCGAAATGGGAAACTGCAATGATTTGTTCAGCAGAACATTTACCATAGCATCAGATAATTCTCCACAACAATTACTAAGTCTGCATACTGTTTCTTCCAGACAATCTCTAATAGATTTTGCCATATTTTCTAAAATTTATAAATAAATTTCATTGATGTCAACAAAAAATTTATGCAATTGTACTGTGTCAGAAAAACTAATATTCCAAAATTTGGTTTCAATAGATAATTGTTAAAAGAATTTCAATTTGAAATTTCTATTTAAAACAAAGAAAGAGAAGTACTATTTGATCTGAATTCAACCACGTTTTTAATATTTATTATATAAGATGTGAGAAAAATACTCAGCTTTTCAAAGTTTAAAAATTAACATTCAATAAATAAGAAATTAACTTTTTTCTTCTTTTTTCACAGGATAAGTAGTTAAATTTTATTTTTAAAAATAAGCACTCTATAGATACTTTAGAGAAAAAATAAGTAACGATATTAAAGTAATTTCTTTTTACTAGAAATGTGTTATGACGAAAGTAAGTTGGGCAAGAAATACTCAATTTTATACAAATACTAGTTGATATACCAAATTTATTAACAATTCAAAATTCTTTTGTGCATAATATTTGTAACACAGAATTTACTTTTGTATAAAATTTCGAACATTCGGAATATTTTTATTTATGTCTAATTTCAAAATCAACTCGTTACGTTTCCCAAAGAATTAATAATAATTTTAAAAGTAAAGATTACTCAAAAATAAAACGTACTGAATCCTCTACCTTCATCAAAAGCATTTTATTTGCTCTCAAAAGCTTTACTTTTCCTTCCTTGATTGGAACGATTTGCTTCTTCCAACCTTTAAGAACTGTTAAATCACTTTTTTAAAAACAAATAAACCCATAGTAAAAAAAATATGTTTTAAAATAATGCAGAAATTAAATAATGGCAGAGCAATTCAATTTTAACAGTAATTTTAATGCATTTAAAATTTTTAACTAGAAACAGTAGATAGGAATATTGCACAAAAATGAATTCGATATCATTGAAATTGCAAAATTCTAAATTCTGAGATTGTTCTAAAGTAATTTTTCCTGGAATAATTTCATCTAAAATTACTGTGGAAAAAGGCAAGATTTTGATTAATCCTTTATAAATATTTAACTAGTTAAATATTTCTAATAAATATTTATAAATTATAAATATTAACTATTAAATATTTAATTAATTTTTAAATATTAAAAATTTGATTTTTTTGTCTTAAATATTAAGTGTGCGAAATTAGACTGAATTTCACTCATTTGTTTAGGAGATTTGGAAATTTTATACACAGCCTAAATTATTTATTCAAATAAATTTAAAACATACCACTAATAATTGCAGTGAATTTTCAGAAAAACTGAAAGTAAATAATTTAAAATGTTTTTATACAAAGTTTTTATAGAAAATCTTATTAAAATATTTTATTACGTAGCTAAAATTACTTTTATTACACTGCAGTTAATTGTATTAGCTATAAAAATGATACACTTCCACTTCAATAGTATGTCAATTTCTTTGGGAAAACGATAAAGAACTAAAGAAATCAAATCTAGAATATAAAATTCAAATTCATTTTATTAATTAAACAAAAAAATCAAAAATTTTGCTAATTTTTTATATTTTTTTCAGTTTTTTTTATTAATCATGCTTTTCAAAAAGAAAAGTAAGCACTTGAACAATACTTTTAAATCTCTTATAAAAATACCATTAAGAATAAGCAAATTTTAAGATCTTTTAATGTCACTACGCACCCTTTTACTCTTTGAATTGCTTCATCTTTGCTTCTTTTACTAATTTTTCTTTTTAATGCATCTTTAACAATGCATTTATAAGTCTTAAAAGAGGTCTTGGTTATACTTCCGTATTTATGAGCAAAGCTTGCAATATCAACAATAAATATTAATATTATATAGCTACTCAGGTTTTTAAAATCCGGTTAAAATGCTATTCTAATTTCAATTAAAATCAGACGGTAAAAGAGGACAAAGCATCTGAGAGTATTCTGCATGTCATTTTATGTCACAAGTTTTAGGTTAAAAATATTATGCATGAAATGAATATTGCTCCGACCAACAACGAGTGCCTCAACAATTCTAAAATAAGAAATAAAGACAAAAAAGTCACTTTATAGATATAATTTTCATCTAATCTCCTAATAAATATTCTTAATAGCTAATATTATATCATTGAATTTCTTCTCATTCTTATCAAAACTCTCCTCATAAAAGAATTTTCATTCAAACTTTCGAAGTTTTACCAAAGAGCTAAATAAGATGCACTTGTAAATCAAAACATGAACTCCTCTTCAAAATAAAAATTTGCATTTAAATTGAGCTCTTTCCTAACATTTGGAAAAAAATCGCAAATAATGTATTCAATTTGATTATGCATGAAAGAAAAGAGTTGCAGAAAAAAAGGATTTTTTTCTTACCTGGAATTCTATAATGAGGAAACAAAATCTCTAGTATATGAGTTTCATATTTTCCTATAAAAACAAGAATTTCAAACCTGTATTTTAAAAACAAATATGAATTTTTCTTATTTGATTTAAATTAATTAAGTGCAGGGAGTCCAAAAAATGACTGGTACCCATTTCGAAAATGAATAATTGAATGTAGATAAAGATAAGGAAGTATCGCCTTTTTACATTTTTATTAGAAAAGTAAGCTTTGAGGAATATATAATATTCAAATCAGAAAAAAATTTCAGAAAGAAGTGCACTGCAGCTAATACTTTAAAGGAAAAGAAAGAAGGCTCTTTTTTGTTTGACTATTCTTATGGTAGAGTGTCTTATAAAACAAAATAATGTCTGCAGTAAAATAGTTAATGAGCGTCTTTCTCTATAGTTTTGTATTATCTTTAATCCATTTTCTGTAAGTGAAGAATATTGGCTTTTATTATTCTATTACTCCAATTTTATTATGGTGTATTCATTGGAACAATGGAAGTCCATATATTGAGCAAAACAGACGAAGTTCTTAAATTCTTGATGTTTTTGCTGCAATAGAATGGGCGAAGAAGACATGAAAAATAGAACGTAAAGGAAAAATGTAACAACATTCATATTAAAACTGACCGAAACTATGCAACTGTGTCTAACTTATAAAAAACTTCGTGCGTAAAATTATTTTAAAACTTTTTTTAAAAATTCCATGAAAGATAAAATCTTATTAGCGTAATAACGTTTGCATTTCCTATCGAAAAGAAATACTCTCGAACAAGTTGCTTCTAAATGATAGCGAGATCGATTGTACCTATTCGATTTAAGATTTCAAAACAAGTGAGTTTTCAAAAGTATATTTTTACATCTATTATTTCATAGATAAAAAGTGGGAAATCAGGGTAATTAAAGATCTCAGTATTTCTGTTAGACAATCAATGCGTATAGAAAAGTCAATTTCCTCTAAAAGAATCATTGATGTAAAGAAATTTTTCTACACTAAAAAATAAATGCAGCATGCTATCTTAACTTCTGCATGAATTTATGTTGATACCAATGCCTTGGAGAATTCTAATCGTACACCTTGCAAGATTATACCAAACTACACTGCCCTAATGTAATATTTACTCTTCAAGGAATACTTCGATGATCGTGAAATTTCCCAACACTATCGCAGACGTGGATAGCCTACCCCATAAATCAAATTTGAGTCATTGTGACATTTTTTTCTGGGAACATTTGAAATTATAGAGAAAATCCACAGATTTTTGAATTTCTATGTTATATTTGTTTTTAATGCACTTCAATTTATTTTGAAGGATATGTGTAAACTTTCCATTGAGATTAAGCCACGTTATTGCTGTAAAAGGTAGATGCATGGAAGATTTTATTAAAGTTTTACAGCCTGTTGATCATTGATGGTAGATCAACTTGTGACAAAATTTGAACACTTATTTAAACGTACCATTCTTCTAATTAAAATGCAACATGCTTTACATTCCTATCTCAAATTGTAGTTTCATTATTCACGTTCAAAATGCAATATCAGTTTTTGGACACATTTTAAATAAAAGCGCTTCAAATGAAAATAAACGTATAAATAGCTGATACATATGAACTTACTAATTTTCATCAATGTAAATTATGAGGAATTAGACTGAGAATTATTAGACTCTGATTTTGATCAGACTTGTAGATAAGTGAACGCATTTCATTCGCATAATTATGCTGCGGATAGGCGCTATATTTTTGTCAGTTTATATCTAATATTCACTCAATCCAAATAAGATTAAGATAACTTACCGTCCTTGAACTATTTTCACCAAAAAATTAATTACATACATTTCTACCAACCTTAATGTCTGTTATCGTGATATTTATTAGCGATTTTACTTAAATTATGAATTATTACTTTTGCATATCCATTAAACAAACCATATAATCAATTATTTTGTAGTCAGAAATGGTGTAATAAACTCTTTTGGGGCTCCGTCACCAAATATCAATGCTCTATTTATTTCCTCAAGAATAACTAGAGATTCAATTAATTAAAACACATTATCTGATGTTTCAAACAATTCTCGTAACATGCAAATGCATTTACTCAAAAATTATATTCAAAGAACTATTTTAAAATTATTATAGTTTGATCTAGCATGAATTTAATTATAAAGTTTATAAATAGGGTAGATACTGTTACTTTTAAAATTAATTTTAAAAATTCTTTCTGCTCATGCGCAAGAATCTAGAAATTAGATCCATTATTTGTGAGAGTATCTTAGTTTTCATAAATGACTACTCCACCTTGTATTGAAGGTACATAGTAGAAACTGGATGTCTGGTCCGCTGTAACAGCATTGGCGGGAACTGAACACTAAAGATCATCACTAGCCACAATAAAAGATCTCATCATTGGTAATAGGTAGCCACCCACACACTATTTGTGTACCAACGGATCGCAAATATCAGTCATCATACCGGTAACTTCTCATACTCAGTTCCGAGATACCCTTTATTGGGATAGTATCTTAGCTATGTAAGAATAATGTCAAATGCAACGAGCAATTCTTGTACATTTTAAGCCTTATTTTGTTAACTCTTGACTTTTAAATATTAATCTTCCACTTAAATGCAAAAAACACTTCAGTAAATGCAAGGATTTATGAAACAGTTACATGCCTTTTCAAGAAGCATTATTTTTATGCAACTGAATCTAAGAAATTTTAATGATGATAAGCTTTCATTCATAATTGCATTACTGAAAAAATAATCATAATTAGCAACTAAAAAAGGCAAATTAAATAAGAAAATCCAAAATACCTGGCCGAGATAAAATGCTATTTCTATCGAAAGGAATATCCAGAGTTATTCCATATAAACCCTGTATTATCTTTCGTATAATAAACCGTGTTGATCCTGGGCATCTCCGAAAAGCAATTCCCAGGCAAGCTGTTCGTTGATGGACAGATCTATAAAGAAAATAAATTGCATACGAGTCCGAAGTGTTCTTATTAATTTGATCGAATACATGAACACGATAATATTTACGGAAGAGGAAAAATAATGATGATTTTCTTTTTTAAAAATATCGAGGAAATTGTTCGAATTACCTTTGTATTATATTCAAAATAAATAATATGATATCTATACTTATAATAAAGCTCAATGTGTGTGTGTGTGTGTGTGTGTGTGTGTGTGTGTGTGTGTGTGTGTGTTA
>JAPMOQ010061697.1:719131-748893 GCA_026543055.1 Argiope trifasciata | reverse complement strand
AAGAGTACGTCAAAGGGAAAAAATTAGGTTTTATCACGTGTTGCCATCATTTTGACAGAAGTTCAAATTTAAAAAAAAAACTATCATCGCAAATTAAAAGTTAAGAAAGGCAACTTTTAGCACGTGACTGGATAAAATAAAATAAATATAAAATGTGATATTTTCTTTCAAAAATGCAAGGTAAAGGATTCTGTGATCGTTTGTAATATTTAAATCATTAATTGAATAAATTATCTTTATTTATACAGGATTGAATTTATATAGGATATGCATGCAAATTACTTTCCAATGGCCAATTTGTAAAATATTATTAATAGGCATATACATATTATTTAATGCTATTAATTTGATCTAAATGAAGTAAATAATTACATTTTATGTAGCTTGAGTCAAACAATGCATTTTATGAATAATGAGGTTTAGATTTCTTCACGCTTTGCTCTGTGAGCCATATTTTACAAAATATTTTTATTAATATTTTAAATAAAAGTTGTTACATTAATCAGTCTTCTAAATCAATCATTAAAACTGACTGATTTATAAAATTAAAGAATATTATTAGGAAAACGCGTTCTTTCAGAACTTTCAGTCCATCATCTTAAAGAAAATATTAATTTCAGGCCAATCAATGCCTGGAGTTACTTCAAGGCTAATGAATATGTGATTTAATTGAAAATTTTAGAATCCATTACTCATGGCGAACCAGCTGGTCGCCAAAGGCGGCTAGTTATTAATATTTAGAAAATATTTTTGCAAGAGCAAACTTTCTAATGTTATTGTAATAAATGAAGGAAGAATGAAAAACTGTGAGTTTATTCGATTCTATAAGTTTCTTTTACCTTTAATTATTCTTTTCTTAACTATTAACAGATTAAATTATAATATTAAAAATTAAAAGAAAAATGTCTAAGAGAAATAATAAAAAAAATTGAATATTAAATAAAAGATCATCACCTTAAAAGTGAACGTTCTTGGGGCTCTCCGTCAGCAATAGATTCTAATAAATTGAATAAGCCTGGAACACAAGCATCAACTTCCGACTTAATTGAAGTTTCTAAGCATTCACGTATTTCTTTTCTATCATCTGGGAAGTTAAAAATGTTAGTGATCTAAAAATTTACTTGATAACATGAAAATTAGAAATCCAAGTAATTAAAACTTTAATAGTGCCTTTTTAAAACAGAATAAAATTATACCTGGCATCAGTACAAAATTCTCCCCTTTCATCTGTCGATATGTTACTGAAATAACAAAGTAAATTATTAATATTTAATTGAGTCACCCTGTATTCTATCATAACTGAAAACAATTACTTTCTTGAAATATATTTAAAATAGTGTATAGTCCTAATTCAAGATCTGTAAAAAAAAAAAAATTCCAACTCAGCATAGATTTCGATAAAATGGAGATGGAGCCAATGTACCTGATGTCACAATCGCATGAAAATTTAGCTCAGAATCTTATCTAATAACAAATATTCTTGGTTGATTGAAACGATGATTGATGAGCATCATAGTTACAAAGATTTCCATTCCCAAATACCAAAAACTTTCAATGATTGAAGGAAAATTTGCAAATGGTGTATGAAAAAAATGTTTGAAAAAACGCTTTGCAAGTCAAAGCCGACATTTGATTAAATGTAAACTAATTTCAGAAATTAATTCTAAAAGTTGAGAATCTCAAAAAAAGAAAGAGAATATTCGTTCGATGCCAGTTCCTTGGTTACACATGTAACAATAATAAAGATCAAATTAGCTTAACAATGTCTAAGTAATAACCCTGTGGGTAATATGGCGTGTTGTTTAACATGCTCTTGTATTTTTAAACCAAGGAGTATTGAATGAAATAGAATAAATGTTCTCAATATCTTAGTTCTTTTAGGATTATAGTAAGTTTGACACAGGGCCCAACTTAACCTAATTGGGGCTCATGGCAAAAACTTGTTTGCCCCCCTCCTCTGCTTCACTACTTCAGTAATGAAGAGCCGTGCAAAGAAGTGCATAGAACTTGTCTATTGTATATTTCGTTAATTATTCAAAAGGCTATTTAATCTTAAAACTAAAACACTTAACTAGAAGTACTACATTTAACCATAGAATTTAAAATACAATCAGACGAAATGCTAAGGTAAAGTTTATACTAGAATGCTTTCTACAACTATCTTAAAGCATCTGTCTTTAAGAGCAACTCTTGAATATCATAAATTAAACATTAGTACATTTTTTAATGAAAAATATGCAAACAGGAAACGTAAAATAAATTTTCTTTTCGATTTGCAGACCCATCTCTGATGTGAGGCCAAAGGCAACTGCCCCTACCCTTGGCTTGGTCAGGCTCTGCTTCAGGCCAAGTTTAAGCTTTTGGTAATAAGTAATAATAATTTCAGCAGAAATCCATTCAAATTATGAGTTCTATTCCACTATAGAAGGAATCTGCGTGTTTTTCCCAAGCGATATTTGAATGTCCTGGAAACAGCAATACCTTACTTTCGTTAAATTTTACTATGATAAAGATTTTTTTCATTATTCTTTACATTTATCACAGTGTTTAGAAATATAAATTCTTTAAAGTTTGTAAGTAAAAGAAATTTGTTATCAGAAATAGCAAATTTTTTTCTGTAATTGAGTGGTCATTAATGTTTATTTAAAGGAGAAAAAAATTATCCGTCATCAGTGGCAATTTTTTTCTCAAATTGGATGGTCAGATGTTAATTGTATTATTAATATATAATTAATGTAATAAACTATACATTAATTAATATTTGCTTTTAATACAATTGTGCTGTAAAATATGAGGTATTGTGTTTTATGCTTTTTTTCAGTCAGTAAGGTGAATGTTGGATACCAGAATTAATTAAAATGTGTATAACGCAAGAATTATTTGATTAAATTTCTCATAATACTAAATGTTTCCCTTTTTACAGCAGAACATCGTCAATCGCTTAAATTCAATTCGAAAAAAAAATTATAAACCCACAAAAAATATTTTTTTAATTGAAGCTAAATTTAAGGATTGGAAAACCTAATCAACCAACATACAAAGCTTTTACAAACACTTTTATTTATAAAAAATATTCTTTTTTATTCTCATTATCATGTTTTAATATATTTTCCTAAAATAATAAAGTTTTAACTATTTTCTTTCGAAATAAAAGAATCTTGTGCATTGATAATCGAGTAGCTAATATTTAAATTATTGCAGAAAGGAAAGCACGTACGATATCATTGTTAATTCCAGAAGTGGAATCCCGACTAGTCAACCTCATGACATCACTAAATTGAAAGGGTGGTGAGTATAAAAACATCGTTTAAAAAATTTCGTTAGTATAATTATCAAATAAGCAATTATTTTTCAATTATATTCAATGAATTATAAAATGTTATAATTATATTCATAATTTATAATGTGAAACTCATCAGATTTCCTTTTTTCTTTCATTGAATTTATTTTTTCATTGATATAGCAATACACAAAATATTCGCTTAAACAATATTGTGTAAAAAAGGGGATGACATTCTATCATAGTCATAGTAAATAAAAAATAACATATACATTTTCATAATTTTAATAAACTCAAATATTAATTAATAAATATATCATTGGTATACGGATAACACTAAAAATGAATTGTAAAATTAGATTAAAGCTGTAAGTTTAAGTTTATATCCTCCAGTGACCACTGAATTAATTTTAAAAAAAGAAATAAATGAAAAGACGTTATTAACTCGATATACCAAAGTTTAGTGGATTTATCGGGTTCTAAAACTTGGAATTGGTTACTTCTGTAAAGACAGTGTCGTGGCATATCAAAGCATCTAATTTTAATTGTACTAAATATCATTTCATAAATATGTTATAAAAAAATAAAATTTTCCTATACATTTTAATCATTAAGCTAGCTTGATCATTTGAAACTCTAAATTATCATCTGTATTGTTTAATAATTAATGAATAAATTTTTAATAACGGAATTCTATAAAAATAATATGCAGTATTACAAGAAAAAAATAAAATCATTAAAAAAATACACAAAATTTTCTAACAGAATTCAAACTTACATTCCGTTGGTTTAAATATAGTAATATTCAAAAAGGTTTGGACCAGTTCAGAAATCACTTCCAGACTTTCAGAATCGCATGCATTTAATGCTTCCATTATACAGGAATTATTAGATCTGAAAATATTTCAAATGTGATTACGTCAAAATTTAATAGACTTCTTAAAATAATAATTCCATATGACTAGAGAAGGAATGTTATTCAGAGAAAATAAGTAATTTTTTGTGGCGTTTTGTAAAATAATCGTGGCACTAAAACAAAACTCTTATTAATGGCTTCGTTAAGAAATAAAACCATTAAATTGAGAACTGCATTTAATTTGAATAAAAATTGTATGAAATTGAAATACGGAATTTCTGCAACTCTGCGGTTGAATTAAATTCACTTTGATAAAATGAAAATTGTAAAAACATTTCATGCATCTATTCATTTAAAATTAAATATAAAGGTCATAATAAATTTGATGATGAAATAATGATTAGCATTTTAACATTAAATTTTGATTCAAATATAATATCTTGTTTGAATTGATTAATTTCGAAAATTTTTGGAAAATTGTTAAAATAATTCATAAAAATTAATTTTCTGCAGCTAAATATTAAAATTCAATTAGTTATCACATAATAACTGTTTGTGTTCACTCCCAATCACAGATTAATTTGAAAACTTTGCAAAATGAAGTTTTTTCTATAGTTTATAGTTAAGAAAAAGGATCATTTACCTTGAAATTTTATCAAAAAATTAGATTTTTTGGAAGTGCATGGAACTTATATTTTTGGTAATTAGCAAAATAAGATTTTTAAGGTCTCTTTTCATTTGGATAATATTAATTTTGCTAGAAATTTATAATGTAATTTTTAACTTGGATCATTTTTTAAAATATATTCATCATTTAATTTAATTTAATTGATTGCATAAGTATTAAGTTGCCCTAAATTATAGCCAATTTCCAATAGAAAAGGAAGGTCCTTTTCATATTTAAATTTTGTTCATATTTTTGCAAATAACCCCCCCCCCCCACAAAAAAAATTCTTCTAGATTTATAAAAGATTTATTTGTAAACATTTTTTTTTAATATTTTTTTAATTGACAAAGATTTTAAAGAAATATTTTGTACATAATGATTAAAATTATAAAATAGCTTGGACGAATTTATAGAAATGGCAAGTCTAACTAAAAGGATTTAATAAAGAATTTCATGCAATATTGTTATTGTCTAAATCTTTAACAATCAAAATGTTGACTTTTTTTATTAAAAATATAAGAAATTGCAAATTTGTTTTAGTATGTATCAATTGAAACTCATTTGTTTTTTTCGTTATATATAAATATATCAACACCTAAATAGATATTAAAAACAATTACTGCACTTCGATTTTTTTACAGTTCGCCTTAATCATCTGTCTAAATTGATTCATAAATTGACATAATGTTTAAAAAATTTCTGTTTTCTCTTAATTCTTACTAAGCAAAGCTTTAAAGCACAATTTTTGCTTTTTTTTTGTTGTTGTTAATTATGGAATTTTGTATTTGCTAGAATAATGATTTAACTCTTTTCAAAGATTTATTTAATGAAAAGTTTGTTCGTAAAAATTCTATATTTGGAGGAGTTTTATTTCTGCGATTTTTTGAAAGCTCATTAATAACAAATACAGATTCTTTTCTACAATATTTCAGAAAAGTTAAGGAAAAGAAATTTAGTTCAATTTTCTGAGAATTTTTCCGAAGTAAAAATCTTAGGAAACTTCCTATATTAAAAGTGGATAAATTCGGGAAAAACCCATATGAAGTATTCATCTGAAGTTTTTAAGAAGGTCTGATATAGTGCCTTTTATTAAAACATGATAGATGTAGACTTATCATTATGCATAGGGAGAAAACATTTTAAATATTAAATAGAAACAATGTGCAAGATAAGAAGCAATCGGGGTGCAATTCGATTTTTTTTTTTTTTTTTTTTTTTTTTTTTTTTTTTGCTCCCATTTGCTTTCATTGCACTACAAAGTTAAATGGGCACGAGTCACTGGGTGAAATTTTCGCTTTCATCACATTCAATTACCAAAAGGGATATAAATATTTTAATATTTTTTCACTGGGGTGCGTCCCAAGATTTTATTTTTCCTTCTCTGCTGTCTCTCCGTTTCTATGGTGATGAAGATATACAGGTTTATAAACTATTTTAAATACTTACAGGATGATGGAATCGACGCTTATGATCAAATCTTCATAAGTTACTTTCAAAAGAAAATTCGACAAGCCAGGAGCACATTTTTCGAGTTTCTTTTCATCTGCCACTTCCAAGCACTCTTTTAATGATTCCATGGAATCACCTATAATTTTGAAAAAGATTTAAAAAAAAGATTCATGTAGTTAGTTAATGCATTAAGTCAAAAATTTGAAATAAAAAAATATTCAAAAAGTCAGAAAAAATATTGTCACTAGCATCTATTTCAAGAAATACTCGACTATTTCAAAACAAATTATTTAACTGAAAAGAATTTAATTCTGAATACAGGTAATCAATATTTTTTGCAATACAAATTTTTATTTAAAAAGAAATGTTACATTAGTATATAAATAGAAACTTAACATTTAATAATGGACCAATTATTTGCAACTCTTTACGAAATTTCAATTTGCAATCATTAAATATAACAATTTTAAAAAGTGATAAGGCATTAATTTGCCATGACAGAGAAACAAGTTATCAATGCAATTAAGTTGCTGAAAAGATATGAACTGTAATTATCAACCTATTATCTTTCTTTGACTGTAATTATCAATGGAAATATTTCAAAATTTACTTTGATTCTTATTAATAATTATAGTCTTTTTTCTATTAATTTTTTCTTTTGCATAATAACAAAAATTACATCAAGAAAATAAATGTCCATATACTATTAGAATTTTTTAATACTTCAGAATATTTATATAAATGAGAAGAAACATTACACAAGGAAATCCCAAAGACGGATTTTAACAATATTTATGTCTGCAATTTGCATTAAAACCATGCGCATATTCGATTAATATGTAAAACAAAATCTTGAAGTAATGCTTCTATAATGAACCAATCTGATAATGCAGCAATTTTAATTCATTAGAAAGCCGATGCAATCATGTGGCTTAAATTAATCTTGATATATTATTAAATACTCAGATTTTAAATTGTAATAATATTGTAGAAGTCTGAAAATCATAGCATAATTTATCTTATGGTAAGAAGAAATAGTCTGATTATCAAAACTAAAAGTAATTAAAAATTATGATAACAAAAGCTTAGATATTAAGTATAGATATTTTTTTAAAAAAAGGGGGGGGGAATGAAAACCGAAACTGTATACTCCGCTTAACAAAACACTTTAAGACATTTTCTCCCATTCTTAAAACTACTATACCTGCACAACATATACCAATGAGAAAGATGAAACGTATAAAATTTAAGCAAAACATACTTTTTCATACTCTCAAAGATTTATTACGCATGACATTTAAAACATTTAACATAAAATAATATAAAGAATATAAACATTAATTTTTTTACTATGAGGACTTTCAAATGTCCCAATACTGAATTCTATGTCAACAATTCATTGTTACGCAAAATTGAAATAATATCTGGATTTCCAGTGTATATCCCTAGACAACTAGTGTCATCTGTTGGGAGTCTATAACTGCTAATTTTGTTTTTCCGGCTACTTAAATATAAGCATTAATTATTTTTTATAATCATCTGCATCACCTAAGGCAAGCAAATTAAAAAGAACTGCGAAATACAAAACAAAACAAAAACTATGCATATCAAAAATATGCAATACATATTATATGCTAATGATACATTTATATAAATAAGGAGGCTTTTACAATTATAGAAATAGTATTTTAAAAGTCTAGGAACACATTGACTAGTTTTTATTTTTCTTTTGATTAAGTCACTTTTACTAGTGTGTTGAACGAGATAAAAAGATCTGACTTAATAAAAGCTTATTTGGATACGTGCACATATTTTCAAATCAATATCAAACATATTTTATCAGCATTTATCATAACACAATTCATATATCACGTATTTCTTCCTTTGATTTCAGCAATATATATTGATGCGACATTATATTTTTACATTAAACGCATTTTTTCTGATACAGTGGCTAAGTTCGGCCTAATATTATAGTGATTAATCTCTTTGTATATATATATATTACTTCTCAACTGTGTATATTAATATATTTTCTATGCAAATAATAGAATTCTTCTTCTTGATGTCTGTGGATACTTATGACATTAATTTAATTCCATTACCAATTAAATTAATGTTTAGAACATTGTTACCTGATACAAGAACTCTTCCAAGAACATTTTTCTCCATAACTTCAAAAAGTATCTTTCTCGTTGTTTCATCGCAAGACTTGATTTCCAGGGAAATACATTCCATAAAATGACGAAGAACTCTGTAGAATAGTAGTAGAAATTAATCTTAATTATTTGAAATACGTCCTGTTTTGCACTTTAATATAAGATGTTCATTTACAAATTTCTATCCTCATAATAATTTAAAATTGTACATCAATTAATTTGATTTCTGCAGTTTCAAATTAAACACATAATTAATATTTAGTATAAAAAAATATTGAAGAAAAATGCCAAATTAACACATGCATTGCTGTGCCTTTTTCAAGAGAGTTTCTCTTTTTTCCCTATAAGTCGTTTTGCTTTTAGCTTTAGACAATCATGGCTTAGGTCCTCATAGCTTCATTTAACTTTAGGGAATTTTTAAACATTTTACAAAAAGAAGACGCGTATTCCAGACGCTCTATCCAATTAAGATAACAGATCTCAAAGGTAAAAATATTTTATTTCCAAAATTAACTTCCCTTTAGTAATTTTAATCCTTTATATTTTAAAATCAAATAAGAATATGGCATTTTATTCTTAAACTTCCTAGCAACCAACTAGTTCCCAGGAAATATTGTTGATGCTTATATTTAATTAGAGTTTTCATTATAACTTAAAGTTCATGATTCAATCAAAAAATTTATAAGAATCAAATTAATATGAATATCAAAGCAATATCACTTTTAATATCATCTGTTTAGTTTGCTGCGTCTTCTGATGTCATAACGTTATTAAATATATCACTGTCCAGATGGTTTACTAACTTTTCAGATCTTGTAACTTCACTTTCTTTTTTCTTCTGTGGACTACCGAAATATTAAATATAATTTTTCTTCATTAGATCTCCATAATTAAAGAAAATCACAATGAAAATATTTTTAATTTTAGTTCAACAGATATTTCTACTGTAAAAGATTATATAAAAAAATTGTTAACATTCGGAGAAAATTTGCATGTTTAAATTAGTATTATTATAGAAGCAATTCATAAATTTAAGCCCACTGTAAAAATTATTTTATACAATAATATTTTCTAACATTATCAAGGAATTAGGTCAAATTCTCAATCAAAATTAGCTTTATACTTTCAAAAATTCGCTCTTAAGTATGCGCTCTCATCTTCTAAAGGACATCTTATCAGATTAGGTAATTTTATGTTAAATATTTTTTCTGTAATACAACATACTTCTCCTTTATATAATTGGAACTTTGAATCGAGGTGGGGGAGAAAAGCATTTGTTAATTTAAGAGAAGAGTCTACTTTTTTTTTCGGTTAAAGGAAAATTCAAAATATGATACTGGTTTAGAGTCAAATTCTTGTTTCGACTCTTATTCCGATATTCAGTTGCATTAAAATGTTTACATCATTTATATCATCTCAGTACGTTGCAAAACACTAAATAATCTTCAGTAGCTTCACATAGCAGTTTTCGAATTTCATGAGAAAATTTCAAATGCAAACAGTTTCTATTTTTTCCAGTTTTTTAATCAATATTTTATCCGATGAAGTATTACCAATCAACCAACGCAAGTAATCCGTTTATCATTTAAGCTATCGTAGCATTTTTCTCACTTTCCACATCACTCTAACTTGCGAAAGTAACTTAATCAAATTAATTACAAAAAATTATTCCCACTTTCATTAATGAAAATAATTTGTAATATTAAACGCTTAAATAGATCATATGGATATGCAAACTGAAGACGAAACCATCAATTGAAGACTATATTTTGCATAGTCTACGATTTTTTTCAGCCCCATTTATTCATTTTTTAATTTATTCTGAATATTGAGAAATTTGAGGCAATTGCTAATTTGAGTCAAACAGATTCAAAATAACCAGTGATATTCAAGAAAAAAAATTCGAGAGATATTCCAATATATACGAATGTAGCCGGCAAGTCACTATATCGATATTTTCTTTTTTTCAAGTTCACATTTTAGTTGTTAATACTGTAACTTTTCTCTAATAAAAATCACTTATTTCTTTTTAAATTCCGAGTCCGATTTTAGAATAAATAAAACCAGACTAGTTTAAGTATTCCATTCGCACAATCAATTAAAATAAATAATGAGAAAGTTTGGGGGAAAATATTCTGGAATCATATCTTTTAAAATCAACCATAAATAATAATGATACAAATTAAAATTTTTAAAAAATTTGCAGCAGCTGAAATTTACAAATGGGTACTTATTTCTTAAAATATTCTTTTAGGATTGAGTCATAAATAGCCTAATATAGCTGATTTACATGTTCAAGTTACCACCAAATGATATTTTAAATCATTAAAATAAGTTTTTATAAGAAATATTTGTACAGAAAAAAAATTTTTTTTAAGAAAAATTAATATATCGAAATATTTTGTTTCGTTTTGTAACTTTGTTTCATTTTTTTAAAAAAGGTATTCTGCCAAAGTTTAATTATAGTTTCCTTTTGTATTTTTTTTCTATGTTTTATCTATTGATATATTTAACAGCATATAAATTTACATTTAATGCAAGATTTTTATTCAATATTTTTTTCATCAATTATAAATCATTTCCATAGTTCCTATAAGCCCCCACTTGACCCAAACTAAACTTCACATTAAATGTTAGAATCTATTTTTAAATCGACTTTTTTATCTCACCTTCATATTTATTTCAAAAATTTGGGAAATATGAATTTAAAATGGGAAATTTGTATTAGAAATAACATTGGGTATTCGAAAAAAAACTGAATTTGAGTAAATATAAATCTTAAGACGATCCTTAGTATGAAAAAATGTTTTATTAACTTACAAAGAATATATTTAGACAGCGAAAGACATTTTTCACCATTATTATTCTGTGGTAACTAGTTTCAGAATAACGAGCAATGTCTGGATAATTTGTGATGGACTGTACCAGTGTTATGTTTTATTAATGATGCTTGCTGATTTCCAAATTCATTTTCATCACACCAAATATACATCCATTTATTAGATTTAAAATGATTTTGTAAAAATTATTCTAGAAAATAAAGTACGAAGGCTTTATAATTAAGTCTATGCAAAATGGTATATTGCACAAAATTCGTACGCATGAGTTTTTTCTTTGGTATTCAATATTATATTACTATTTATCTTTGAAAATAACTCTTTTATAGAAATTTAAAACTAGATCAAGCTACCAAAATATCAGTTTTATTCCTTTCATAGAACTTCGTTTGATTATTTGACAGATTTTTTTTAGTGCCTTGATTTTCAATTATTTAAGTAATGAAAAGGTAATTACAATATTAAGTACACATTTGAAATGAGAAAAATGAAAATATTTCACTTCAACGACTATATTCAGAAATTAATTTTGAATTTTGTTATCTAACAGAAATTTAATACTTTTATTTTTATAAGAAATCAAAACTCATCTAATAATGTAGTGATGAAAAACTTCTTGAATTTTAATGTCTTAATCCTAGAAAAAAGGGAAGCATCATTTGATGAATCTCAAAATCCCCTTATACATCAAAACAGACCTTTTATGTTTTTGAAATTTTATGATAGTCTGTCTAAATTTGGCTTAAAAAGAAAAAAGAAGACAATCTTTTCTCTAGATCTTTTTATTAGGGTTTTACAGGATAAATAAATAAGGTATTTGGAACTTTAAAAGCCTTAAAGATCTCTTGAATTTTATTTTATTCTACAAAAATAAGAAGTTGAAATTGATTTTCCTGGATAAAGTAATTAAAGAAAAAAATTAAAAATTGTGATGTATCAAACTTTACAAATTTATTTATATGTATAATTTTCTCTTTAACTTCTACACTAATATACATGCAGCTAATTCGAGAGTAAATACCATCAAATAAAATTAGCAACCAAAAATATATTATTAAGTTAAATTTTGTCCTGATCTTTAAGAAGGACTAATGAAAACCAGGAAAGTTTTTTTTTTGTCTCAAGGAGCACATTCATTCATTCCTCAATATTAAGTATATTTTTTTTATTTCAATTAAAATTACATTTTTGTGGTGACTGGCACGTGCATAAATCTGACGTGGTTCCATGTTGTGAGTAATGCCACTGGGGAGATGTAATTATTCTCTGATTGAGGTCTAAATTACGATCTGTGGATGAGTGAATGAAATCTCCCCTATAAAAAGGATGGTGGGGCGTCAGTAGCTAAATGATATTCTTGGCTCTATTTGGTGCTACTGAAAAAGTAAGAGACGCTCATTCGGTTTAAATTGCTGATAGAAAACTATAAGCGGGTTTAAAAATGCTCTAAGTCACAACACAACAACATTTTTTTTTTTTTTTGATGGAGACCGATATTTATCACTTTAACTTTCCTATGCTCGTATTTATAAGAATCATTGTCTATCATGATTTGCGGAACATGCTCTTTCAAATTTTTTCAAATTTAGCAACTGAATCTTTACATAATTCATGCATTCCTCAACTTCAACAAAGCTGATAATTTTATGGAAAAGCAGCTGTGCTTTAAGAAAAGTCAGTCTACGCATTATCAAATATCCGGCTGTTAAAATGTACAATTTTTTTGTGATAAATTAAAAGATAAAAATTTAATACTTACTTTAAATCTCCTTTACCGAGACCAAAAGCATACGCCTTTATTATTGGCAGACAGGTTCGAACAGAATGCTTGAAATTCTCTAAGCACATTTCTTCGTCAAGGCTTTCTTTATTCCCTATAAGATAATACATATTTTAAGCATATTATTTATATGCCTTTGAAATTTCTTTAAAAATTTTTCGCTCCTGTGTACTTTAATTACAATATATAATATATTTTCTCTCCCAAACAAAACACAAAACACTTTTTTTTTGTTTTGAAAAGGGGAAGAATTTAGTAAGGCAATTTGATAAATGCAACCTCCAAAACTAGATTAAAGATTTGTACTCCTTTGAATTTTTTGTTATTCCTGCACGAAGAGAAAGCGTTGTAATTATCAAAAAACTTAACTAAAAATTTGACAAGTTTTTCATTTTTTAAATTCTCCCAGGCCGAAAAACGTGTTTTTGAAATTACGCTTGTTTATTTATTCATGTTTGAGATAGACAGATCAAATTTGGTATTCAGATTTTTACATTAATTTTGTAGATTTCTACTAACTTTCAATGAAATCCGATCTGAAACAAACTGTCTATTCGGTTGTATGATCACAATGAACACGATAACTACTAAATGTAAACTGCTATATATATATAATTTGACTTACAATTTTAACATCTAATGCGTAAACTCGCATCAGATTTGTAACTAAATAAGTCAAGCGGCTGACCGTCACCAGTTTTGTTCTTTTATAAGTATATAAATGCGATAATTCAAAAACTTAATGAGTTAAACAAATGGAATTTGGTATGTTGTAACTAAAATTGCAATTTTATGCAAAATTTTGGTTTAAATCAGTTTAGGGTTGGAAAAGGCTTCCAAAATGCATATCGATTCTCTGATATTCTTATATTACTCGCATATCAGCACTTGTTCGGAAAAAAAACTACCTAAAATTGCAAGTTAGATTCAGAATACCCACTAAATTCACGACGAAGATCGATATTTTATAACGGTTGTTCGCCAGGACCTTACAATTAATGAAATAAAGCCTGTTTTCTTTACTATACTACAAAGTATACAGCAGCTTGAAAAGAAAATCCAACCACTCATAGTATTCAGAGCCTCGTCTCACGGTTAAAATGTTGTGTTAGAGGAGGAAGTTGACCCCTTTTTTAGAGAAGTGAAATTTTAGTATTTGTAAAAACAACTACCGCCGAATTTACCAATGTGTTTGCGCTTAATTTGTAAAGATTTCTGTTCCATTCATAAAACTGAAACAAACTATTTTTAAGCTAATAACATTTCTGGCTGACAAGTTAAAAAAACTTAATAAATAATTTTTATTATATTTAAAGCTATTGCTATTGAGAAGCTTCTGGATAGTTTTCTGGATACTGAAATATTTTGTTTCTGCCTTCTTATATACTTCGACAAAGCAACTATAATTTAATAATAGTTTTGAATTAAACAACATATAGATAGAAGTTTAACAAAGAAAAGTAAAGTTGGGAAAGAGCATTTTTTTCCTTTGATGGGCATGATCCAAACTTTAATAAATAATAACAATCAATAAATAAAGTGAATATTTCACATTTCGGGTTTTCTTTTAGTGCTTAATAGTGATTTTATGCTTAAATATACACTCATGAATAGAAATAGCTCCCAAAGCATGTTTTTTTCGGGCGAAAGGATATCTAAAATATCTGAAAATTTAACGAGGTCGAACTCTTTTGGTAACTGTAATATTTTTTTCTTTATATATTTCTGCATGAGAAAATAAAAACTACTTAATTTTTCCCAAGTAAAATAAGAATAAGAAAGCAGGAAACTTCTTGATCGGTTAAATTATACTGAAATAATAAATGTAATTTTTATACAAAACAGTTTATTTTCATTTCTTCTTTGTGCAATTTTTTCAGTGTGATAAAATGATATCGCAGATTAGACTTCAACGAATTGATAAAATAATGGCAAAAATATTCACCAGCAAACGTCCGAATTCACAATACTAAAAAGGCGTTTTTTTAATTAGAACATTTGGTCATAATTAATTCAATCTTTTTTTTTTTTCAATTTCGCTCATAATCGGAAAAAAAATCAGAATTCATTTATATTAATGACTCAGTTTTCTATTGTTATCTTAATTAATATTTCTCAGATTGCTTCTTATGCTTTCATATACTACTTTTATAGCTGTGAAAATAAAACAAATCAAATTATTACTTCTAAAAAGCCTAACTTGGTAAAAAACAAGATTTAAAAAAAAAACTTTGTACTTACGTGTTGATTCCAACAATTCGTCCAGCTCACTCCATACATTTAAAACGTGCATTTTAAGATCCAACACACCAAGATTATGCAGCTTAATTGCATTACAAGACGAACCTCCAGCAATTTCAGAACATTTTGCCCAGATATTAGTATACCTTTGAAAATAAATAGATACTTTATTTATGGTAGTTTTCATTGACTTCCATATCAGTAATACATTAAAAACTGTACGAAGAGAAAAAAAATTAAGATATCCTTTCTTGTTATATTCAGATTGGATATACACAAAGAAAAAAATTGTCTAAAGGGGGCCGTTTAAGATTGGAGCTGATGATTTTTATATTCCTTTTGACTAACCGAGAGCTAAGAAAGATGCAGAAAATTAGAGGAAAGTGAGAAGCAGCATTTGAAGATTCTGCGGTTGGTTGGATAAAGGTTTATAAAAATATTCAATGTTTGCACTAATTAAAAAAAAGAAATAAAATTCATATTTATAATGATTTACAATTTTTTTCTATTTCTTCCCATTCATCAAATGTTAATTCTTCAATACAAAGGGCATTATCAAAAATTATTGATAATGCTTAAATTATTTTATTATAAAACATACATAGAAATAGTAAATTAAATTTACAGGCTGTTTCAAATCAAACAACACCTCAATTATTCAAATGTATTTTTAGCATTCCTTAATATTATTTGTATAAAGTACATCGTATCATATGATGCAAGTCATGCAATTCCTGCATACATCATATGATAATTCACAATTATGAAAACATTTCAAATTTATATAAATAACATATCAAGATTCTATCATAGCAAACAAATACTTCAGTTTCGGCAATAATAATCGAATCAATCTTTCTTGATAGTGAAATTAAAGAAAAGCACGTTATTATAAATAAGAAAATAGATGAAGAGAGGATGAAAAATAAAGCAAAAAATCAGAATTCATGACTCAAATTTTCTTCTTCCCAGTAATTTCCCTTTTAATTTTCTTTTCTAATAACAGATTTTTCAAAAATTACATGGATGTCGGGAAGAGTCAAGTTCAAAAAATTGAAATACATATTATCCCGAAACCATCGCCTTTGATTCTTTAAATTTATTTCCATCTTTACATGAAGGTATTTTTCGATATTAGATTAGATGTAAATTCATTATACCAATCAATGTAATATAAAAGTGAATAGTATTGGATCAAAAATATTTGCTAATGAAAATATTCCAGGGTCAATTGCAGATCGAAGACAGAGAATAACAAATCACAGCAGTGCTTGATACATCAACAAGGGTAATACAATTTTACTGTTTATCTAATCAAACTTCTCGTAAAACTATTATCAGCAATCAACCTTAGTCAGTAAATTTCATTAACTATATTGCGTTTTTGTGATAGATAATTTCTAACAAAGTAATAGCTACGAAGAAAAATCAATTTTAGTTCAAAATTAGGTATATTTCAAAGTGTAAAGGGAAAACAAGAATGCTCAGAATCTGGCACTAAAGATAACAATCATAATAAAATACATTCAAAGGAAATTAAGTAAGTGCTTAAATTTATATGAAACGCAAAAGCTTCTGGAACTTTCTATTTTACATAATGTTTCCAGAATTTCTAAATAAAAATTTAAAAAAAAACTAATTAAATAAAACAGTAAAAAATCTTGGTCCACATGCATCTAATCTAATCTTGTTATTTGAAAGTAAAAACAAACTCGGGGGAAATTTTATTTCATTTGAATGTGGCAATATGAATGACGAATTAAAAGTAAATAGTCTAAAATCCACTCAACTTAAACTCGGGTGTATTCATTTAATAATAAGACAATTCATTAATCCAGATACTTTAAAAAAATCATGATGAAATTAGTTAAAATAATTATATTAAAATTAATTTTTAAAAAGATAGTTGCTATGTGTAAAGACTCTTTGTGGCAACCAACTGGTTATCTGAAAATATTTTCAGACTTAGATTTAAATTAGAGTTCTTATGCATAACTTGATGTTCATAATTCGTACAATATAGAATTTTAAAATCTGTCAGACATTAAAGCTATATTTTTAATAGCATTTTATATACTTTATTTATTGTGTGCATAAATAGTCCTAATAAAGATAAATCTCATGACACTGTAATATTATTAGAAATCTAAATCATTGCAATCAATTTAAAATTGCTCGCTATTATTGCCATTTTTAGGGGGGGGGGGTCTGTTTACTGAACGTACGTATAATAAGAAGAATCTTGCTCAACTGGTCAGCCCTTCAAAGCACATTATCCTTTATTCTTAATACAGATTAGAGCAATGAAAATATGAAGAATTCAAAACATGGCTAAATAAATCGTATTAAAAAGAAAATATCTTACTCAGTAAGTTGCGATATATTTCCTTTAGTGCGGTAGTTTACGTTCAACTTAGCAGCTAATTCTCTTCGAACACAACTTTCTAAAACTATGTCACTTGTGAATGAAGAATATTCGCAGAACTTTGTTGAGCCTGTAACAAGAAAAATATGTATATATAATTTCAAGAAACATGAGAAAGTCAAGGCCAGGTTTTAAATTCCAGAATCCAAGCACTTAAAAACTTATCAGTTAAGAAAATG
The DNA here is from genome assembly GCA_026543055.1 of Argiope trifasciata. Taxonomy (NCBI): domain Eukaryota; kingdom Metazoa; phylum Arthropoda; class Arachnida; order Araneae; family Araneidae; genus Argiope; species Argiope trifasciata. The sequence continues at coordinate 731,020 of JAPMOQ010061697.1, read as the reverse complement.
GAATTCATAATCCCTTACTTTTAAGTAGCAGATAAAGAATAAATATTTAATAATGGAGCCGGTTCATGCTCCATTTTCATGCATTAAATACGTTGGGCCGATTTTTTTTCCGTATCTTACAAGAATAATGTAACATCGCAGATCATAATGTAATCGAATTATCTTGAAACATATTAAAATCTTGAAAAAAATACTTAAAAGCAATATATCATTGGCTTAAATTATTGAGTGGATTATTGAAGCTAGACTTCTAAATTAACTCCAGTATATAATATGATTAGGAGAAAATAAAAGTTGAAATAACGTTTTATTTTGCGAGTTTAAATTTTTTAAAGCTGTTAGAAGGTATGAAAAGCGATTAAAAACTAAAGAAAAGCTGTTATTAAGAGATTATGAGTAAGAAAATTCAAATAGAAGAGTTTTATGCAAAAGAGAAATAAAATGAGGAATCAACAATTAGAAGATAATGCCTGGAATAAATTTTTTAAAAGTAAAATTGTTTAACAAATTTCGATTTTTTATTATTACGGATAGTTTTTAAAATTTTGAATAAGAACTTATTAGATAAGAAAAAATGATGGTAAAGCTTTCAGACAGAACTTGGCCTTATTATGTGAAAAAATAGGGTCGTAGAAAAATGAACTATGATTGAAAACACGATTTCATCGAGAAACAATTATAAGCACTTTACTGCCAGTCAAAATTTGCAGATTGGAAAAATTCTAATACTAAAAATATTGTTTAACAATTTTCAAATCGTTTTATAACTATCGATTTTCAAAGAAAAAAATCTGAAAATTAAATTTTTAGTTAATATTTTGTTTCAATCTTTAAGTTTTCCGTTTACCGTCTGACTGGTAACATTATTATTTAATTTTTGTAGTTATTTAAACATTGATTAATGACAACTGGTTGCTAGAACATCACCATAAACAAAAAAAAATTTAATTTAATATTTGATGTTTTAATTTATCATGATAATGTAACCACTTGGGATCGTAAAATAATACTGATGGAATAGGGGGTTTTTTTTCAGTACGCTAATTAGTGCAAATGTTTCTGGGACATTTTTCTTGATCCTGTTTTTTTCGATCAAGATAAATTTTTCATTGAAATAGTTTTTGATATGCAAGTTTGTAAATTTTACCACGGTACTTTCTTCGATTAAATACTATATTAAAGTGGAATTTCTTAGCATTTTGCTCAATTAAGAAAAATATATATTGAAGAAATTATAAATTTTGAAAATGTTATCTCATAAAAAAATGTTTACATCAAGTTAGTTAAAAAAATTATCTTTTTAATGATATCAATATTTTAACCTATAAATTAAGTTTCTATCTTTAATGTATTTTTTAAATAAATATTTTTTAATAATTATTTTTTTAAATAATGAAAATAAAATTTATCCTTTCACGGGAACGTTGCACTTCAATAAGAAAAAAAAATAGCTTTTATCAACATGTTGTCATCACACTGATAAAAGCTCAAGTTAAATATAATATCTGTTATTGTAAATTAAGCATATAAATGTGTGATTTTCAGTACGTGTCTGCTTGAAATGAAATAAACATGAAATATATTTTCTAAAAAGTAAATGCAAAACAAAGTTTTTTATGCTCTTTTGCAATATCTACATAGTTAATTTAATTAAATAGTTTTATTTAAGACAAACATATTTAATACGATCCTCCTTATATACCAGCTTCTTGGATGGCTCTCTAAAATTTTCAGTTAAAATTTTATTAGTTTTGTCAATTTTTTTTAGCAAAATATTCAAAATTTGAAAATTTTGAATAGTCATAAATTCAGTCATACTATTGTATATGCCTTATACCGTTCTGTACAATGTGTTGGTCTTAAAATTTCGACTTTATATTAAAGTGAAAATGAATAGACTTCAATTAATATAAAAGCATTTCCAACTGAAACTGAGCATGTATTTTATTTTTATATACGAGTGGTGAATGCAAGCATTGAATGCACTACAAAATTATTTTCATAATTTATTCTAAATCTCTGAGAATTATTCACCAAAACGTTCTCAGAATCATCGTAAAATTCAATTAAATTTTACTTTCAAAAGGATTTAAACAACGTTCGTTAATAATTTCATATAGATCTATAAATATACTTTAAAAAGTTACGAAATTTGAATTTTAAAACCCTTTGGTCAGAAGAATTCGTAAACTGTGAAAATTTCTTAACACTTCAACTTTTAAATAAATAAATGTTTCTACCTTCTGTGATCAAATCTGATCGATTTATGGTTAATAGGATAGTTTAAAGTAATCAACAGACGTGTCCTGACATAGGGATAGCGTGTCTTCCTCGTGATCTGAGCGTCAAGCGTTCGAGTCTCAGTTCGGGCATGGTTGTTCTGTGTCCTATCTGCGATATGTATGAATGTGCCCCCCTGTAAAAATTGGTTGTGCAAGCGATCACATTCGTTTGAGCTAGGAGTCAGACTTCTGCCCTCTAGGTGCTCATGGGTCTTTAGCTTCTAAAGCTACTGCCCCCCTTTTCCGTGGAAACACGGACACGACATCAATATCAAAGAAATCAACATTTTCATAATCTTATGTCAATTACTCTTGAGAAACCATGGGAGCTAAGTTGATATTTGAAACGATCAATGAAGCAGCCTAAAGTTGACTGATATTCAAATTTTCATAAATCATTCTGCTTTAGAGACAGATTTAGATTGCAAATCAATTCTTTTTATTTAAAATGCTAGCTTTCCAAGAATATTTAGTTAAATATGATTCACATGGAAGATTATTTATGCAAGAATTTAAAATTCCTAATTATCAGAGCATTTATTGATTCAAACTACATGAAATATAATTATTTCTTTTAGACTATTTTGTTGGTAAATGTATGTATTTTAAGGTTTCAAATTAGCTGTTAGTCTTGAATAAAATAGACATCTTGTGCATATTAAGCCATATTTGCCTTAAACAGAGATGCTTTATTGAATTGGTAATATAGATACTGGTGAAAAATATCATAGAAGACTTTTCCTTATGTTTGATTGTTAGAAGATATTTTTTTCATACGAACATGTGTTGAAAACCACATATTCATATGTTTAATTTGCAATGACAGTTAACTTATTTTTTAATTTAGACTCTCATCAGTGTGATGACAATATGTCGATAAAAGGTAATTTTTTCTTATGTAGGTTTAACGTTTTCGTACATGGAATTTTTTTTCCCATCTTTTATGAAACGAGCTCATGCAGCTAAAATTTTATTTTCCTTTTTTGCGAAATAAATTGGTGAAAGATATGATTAAATTATCTTTTTAAAAATAATTAAAAGTAGAAATTTAATTTATTGGTTAAAACATTAGTATCGCTGAAAAGGTAAATTTTGAACTTCAATACGATGTAAAAATTAATTTTATGCTGTAATATTTTTGGAAGTTATAATGGAAAAACACCAAAGTTTCACTTAATTTTTAATTAATTCAAATTTTAAAAAATCGCTCCAAGATGTATTTTTCCGACTTCTAAGATTTACATGTACCAAATTTGATAGTTGTGTGTCAAACAGTCTAACCTGTAGATCGCCAACACAATCTCTCACACATTCAATTTTATAAGTATAGATATCATATACAGGACATCCACTCTAATCAGCAGCTATTTTGTTAACTTTTAGTAATATACAAACATCTACTAAAATTATCTAAAGGAAGTAAATAATTATGTTTTATGTACCTTGAGTCAATAATTAATCTGATGAATTACGAATTTTAAATTTTTATTTAAATTCTCTTTCCAGTGAATCATTTATAAAATATCCCTGAATCGCAAATATTAAAGCGATGCATTCCAATCAATTAAATGAGTGATGAGTGATTTATAAAAATTGAAGTGAGAAACATTAGTATGAAAATATTGCAAGGACTATGGAAATAAAAAAATTAAACAACAATGTTTTAATTACCACTTGCAGTAACAATGCAATTTGACGTAAAGATTTCAAGATCTCACTATGAATTTGAATGCATTTGATTATTAATTGAGGCTTCATAGTAAGACATTGACTTGCATTATGCTTAAACTCAATATGAATAAAAATCATTGTAGCTATGTATGTATATTTCACGTCAACTCCTAAACGACAGGGCGGATTTCAATTAAACGTTGCTTTCTGATACTTTAGGATAAGAGAAGGAATACCATCAATTTTTCAGAGTCCAAAAAATTAAATATTCCACCAATTAGGAATAAGCCAAAATTTTGAAACTTTTCTGCAACAAATGTGGGACAAATTATTCGGCAAGAAATATTTTAATAATATTATTTTTAAATTTAAAATTTTACCATTTTACTGATATCACATTTTTTGAGTTATTTTTTCTTAGATTATAATTAATTCTTTAAAATCTAGAGCAAATAATTTTTAATTACATAACGGTACAACTTTGATATGTTTTACCACTTTAGTTAAAATTTTTGATTAAATGTTACCTTTTAAAAAAACTTTATTGGCTTAAAATAATTATTTAGAGTGCTAAAAAGAACTGAAGGAAAAAAAGAGCTGATCTACCAGTCATTTTCAAAAGATTGCATGCGACCAAAGACTAAGAACACTCAATTATGTAATGTGATAAAAGGATAATGTGTGTTATAGTAATTTTATGCCGAATTGGTTTTTAAATTAAAAATATTGTTCATAAATATATTTTAATTTCGAACAACATCGGTATTATCGATTAATTTCATATAAATTGAATAACCATTTCTAAATTAATTGTTCATTAATAGGTGTGAAAAAACATTAATAATTTTAGTAAGTATTTTAGAATTTCATAACTGATTTCTTTACATTCAATATTCATGGATTAAAAATATGAATTTCATTTTGCTGAATAACCTCAGATTTCATAAAAAATACAGATTTTTATAAAAAGAAATTTAGCATGCTTTTAATCAAAATCCTCCAGTTCACATGAATGATATAATTAACATACAGAACATATAGAAATGAAATGGATTTATTACTTTTTCTAATTTTCACGCAACAATAAAATATTACCTTGAGAGAGGCTATAAATTATTCAAAACAAAAGCGCTAAAAGCAACACCCTAAACTTTTGTCTGTGATTTTAAAGTATGTAACATTCGCAATCGCATGACAAAAATAAGTTTTCATGCCTTATCAGATCTAACTGTTCACTGTCTCACTCAATACTTCATGGAAGATGAACAATTGAATGAAAAATTATGCTTACCCGAAGCATTTTATTTAAATTAATTCCGTAGGTTTAATTTTTTAATGAAAAAAAACTTTTATCACAAACTTCCACCAATTTCCTTTTTCAACTGTATAAGCATCATAATGGACCATTTTTTTCCCCATCAATTTTGAGAAATACTTAAACTTTATTTTATTTTAGCCTTCAACACTTATTCTATTTTAGTATTCTTTTCCTTGTTAAAATAAGATATAATTTACATTTCTCCCTAATTTTTTCAAATGTAATTATTATACACAATCATCATAGTTAAAATTTAAAAATTATACTTATTATTTTTTTATCATTTTCATATTCGATTAATACTAAATTTATTTATATTTTTACTCTATTATCTCATTTTTTGTTCTATTATTGCGTTATAAATAATTTTTTAATCAAAAGAAATAATTACATGCGAATATATTATCTAATAGCTATGAAAAATAAACAATAATTATAATTGCAAGACAATTACATTTCGAAGTTTAAAAACCAGTCAGTGTCAGATTTACTCTTCTATATTATTCCCTCATTCTCAAGTTGTGTTTAGCATCTCGGGTTTTTTGTTGGGGGAAGGGAACTAATTGTTTTCTAAAAAAATGGGTAACTTTCATACAAAATTCAATAATTTAATTATGTAATGATTTCAATATCAGATAACTTGTCGAGCTTAATATAATATGGAAACCTGAATTTATTTCTGTTTTAATGTCGGTTTGACTTTATCTTTGATATTTTACTTTTACATTAAGTGAATTGAGAGATTTTCCAAATTTCTCTTAAACTTAAATAATTACATGATTGTTTTTCGGAAACCTTTCGCCAAATATTCGTCTAACATCCTTTCTAACCTTAATAATAATAAAAATTGCAAGAAAACTGTTTATTTATTTACTAATTTACTTTTATCTTAGAGAAATAATAATGAAAGAAAAACATTCAACAACAAAAAACTTGATAGTATTTTGATAATTTTAAAATACCTAATTTTCATACATCAAAAACTCCAATGATATTGAAAATGCATTAGCAATATAGAAGGAACTTTTATTTCCTTTCGACATTACATTAAAAAAATCTTTTCATATAATTTTATATTTCTTATGTAAAATATTTGCACTTTGTTTTATTTTTAGTAAAATTAATGCTATTTTTGTTTGCAAGTAAAGTAAAAGTCAAAAATAGGACAGGAGTTTATGCTCCTTATTTCTATGCTACATTTTAAATTTCATTATATATTTTAATTTTTTTAGTTTTAAAAAAGTGGTTAAATTAGAAAATTCCACTTAATTTTTAAATCCAATTCATTTAAATTTTATTTAAATCGAATGTTTTAAAATATTTACCCTTTCTGAAACACACATATAATTTCGAGCCCCCTACTATTTAATCAATCATATAGAATGCAATTTCATTTTTTTATGAAATTAATCTTCGAAAATTAAATATGAAAACATCCGATTTATTTACATAAATTTCAACAAATGCAAATGTGATTTTCTGCCCTAAAAAATGTCCTTTAAATATTTATTCTGAAAATAAAAAAGTAGAAGGACGAAAATTTTAACAAATTTTTACATAAAACGCAAACTAATCAGAATATAAGTAATTCATGTTCAAATGGCATGTTACATGAAATATATCGCATCAATTCAGTTATTGATTTTATAGGAAAATCTTAAGACAATGTGCAATTAAATTCTACAAGAGATGCGTGTGTTTTCTTAATATCTAAGTGCATGTTAATCGACGGCATTCTGTTCAGATTCTGCATAAAATGTCAAGAGGAAATGGAGTTTTATATTTAACAAAACTTTAAAAAATCTAGTAAAATTGTTAAAAAATTAAATAAAGTTTCAAAAATGCAAAAATATTTCTGGAAGTCACTGCCGTAAAATTAAAAGGGTGAAATTTTAATAGATTTGCTAAAATCTATTACTAAAATGATTTGATTTATTGAGAAATTCTAAATTTAATTTTGGAAAGTTTTAACCAAGAAAAATATAAAAAAATTCGAAACAATAATACAGAATAGAAATTTCATTTTGAAATGTAGCTGTTTTCATGCAACATTTTAAAAATAATTTTTAGTCTCCGAAATTTTAATTTTGAAAACAAACTTCACATTTACGTACTATTTTCAACAGTGCATAACTCCAGCCAACTTTATAAAGTTACTGTTAAGGAACTTACGTGCATCACAAAATAAGAACAAAGTCACAAACAGTTGCAGTAAACAAGATGTGCTCCTTCTTCGGAAAGCCATAGAGTAAGAAGCGTCCTCAGCTTGATTCAAAATCAAACTGGTCATTTAGCGAATTCCCATTGCCTATTTATACTGTGCAAATCCAAGAAACTATTACTGTTTGGCAAAAAAAGAATATTCTTTCACAGGAAAAAAAATACTTGAATCCCAAAATTCTTGATAAGTGCGTTGTTTACATTGATTCTGAAACTAGCAAATACTCGTGCAAAATAGAACAAAGTAATATTGATCTATAAACAGTGCAATAATAAAAAAATTATACAGAAATTCTATTGCAATGCATTCTAATAATGCTCGTTCATTTACAAATTTATTCATTTACTACGTCTCAAAATTTCGATAACATTGAGATGAAGAAAAATATTTTTTTTAAATAAAATAATAAAATCTATAAAATCTTTTTTGTTTATTATTGACTTCAGAATTTTAATTTTTGTTTACTATACATTATATAGTTATTTTTTTAAAAATTTTGAAATTTTTAAACTGAATATTTTTAAATTCAAAGAATTTATTTTTTTAAAAAAAATTAAAAGTTTTGTGAATTTTGATTTTGATTTCTTTTTATTTCATTTTCACTAATATAACTTAAAAATACATTTGGAACAAATATACATATAACTCTTATAACACAACTAAAATTAAATTGAATTCTTATAAATTTTCATTCATATTTTTTTCCTTTCAAATTGCAACTCATTTTTATCTATTAATATGAAATCAAAATATAAAGTGGATATAAGATTTTATTTTTATTAAACCTTATTATAAATTTTATCTAATTTTCTCAAAAGTAAGATACATGAAGCATTTCACAAATAAGTACATCTAAAAAAACCATTATTTTGCAAAAAGAAAAATTAAAGAACGTTCTTACTTTTCTTTGTGTCAAATTCCATAAAAACATTTCAAAATGTTTTTAAAAATGTCTGTTTTAAAGTTATTTTACTGAAATACAAGTTTACATTTTAGAAATATTCTGAAGGAAATTCAATCATTTATTAATTTTTAATTTCAAAAAAAAATATTATACTTTCATTTTTTTGAAAAATTAATTAAAATCTGAAAAAGAATTCCAAAATTATTCACATAGCCAACGTTACTAATGTAAACTTTTATCTAAATAATATTAAATTATTTATCGTTTGGCACTATTTGTGACCTCTGCTATATACTAAACTAATTAATAAAATCTTATATTTTTCATGAAATATATATACATTCAAATAACATAAGTCTTTGAATATTCTCAATTAAATATGTTAATTATTTTTAATAATCGTGATTAGCTTTCTTGCGGCTATTTGCATTTAGATCTGCAAAAATCGTTTGCATGCGGCTTACTTAAAAAAAATTCTGTAACTTCAAGTTTCTTTATATAATATTAACTTTCCTAATTATATTATCCGTGTGAATGAAATTATTCTTTTTTTTTTCTGAAGTGGTGAAAGCAAGTCTAATTTTTCATATCATTTGTATTAACTGGAATATGATTCAAAGTTTATAAACAATTTGAAAGAGCATTTGAGCTTCTTATACGAAACATAGCAACTTAATTTTTCACATTTCACTCGTCTGCGTTTATGTAATTTCAAAAAATTTACTCTGTTATAACAATTCTATACGAAAATTCCATTTAGCATCATTGAATGTGAATAAAAAGCAATAATTAAAACGAGGGAAAATATTGTCGGAAAAGATAGAAAAAATATTAATTTTTTTAATTAGAAAATATTTATGTAAATAACATTGATATAATTGAAAAAGTATTTCTTTTTTAAGTGCAAATATTTTTTGCACAATAATATACTTCAAAATTATTATGCTTCGAAAAAGGTTTACATTTTGATTAATTTTTAATTAAAACTCAGAAAAACTTTTCTTATTTAACTGTCCAAAAAATCTGATAGCTCTGGAGTCAATGATTGATTTGAATGATATTTGCAACATATTACATGTCATATCATAAATGATCCAATTTGCTGATATTATCAACGACTTTCAATATAATCTTTAAAAAATAACATACTGAATCGAAAGTAGAAAAATGCACATAGTTTATGATATATACAGCTTTAATGAGTTCAAAGTTAATACTTTTTCATCGTAGTCGATTAAATGCTTTAAATGAATTAAAATTTCATTTCCAATAGTATTTTCGATATCAAATCTTAAAAGTCCAAAAATTTAAATGGCATTCGATATCTCTTTTTCTGATATCTAAGTAAATAAATTTCATCTTTTCCTATGTGAAGAAGAAAAAAGTATTTATTTATTTGAGAAGGGAATCTACATTAATTTTTCTCGTTAAACATAGAGCGCACAGATCTTACATATAAACACACATTTGTCAAAATTTCTTTTTACATGTTTTTTTAAGTTTGAGATAACAGTTTAATTTCTCCCATTCTGATGAAGAGGAAGGTAATAGATATATAAGGTAGATGAAGGCACAAAATTCTGCTTATTGAAATAAGAAAACGTTTCAAGGTTTTGTAATTAGGTGGATATTTATAAAATGCCTTTGTTAAAAATATCTTTTTTAAACTGAATTCATTTGTTTTATTTTGTTAATCACATATGGCATCTATGAAAAAAAAAATCTTTCCTTTCCTTCCTTTTATAGTTCAAACGTAAGAAGAAAAAACATGCTTCATAGTTTCACCAAAATTTAAACCAAAAAATTCGTTTAAATTTCTTTAAATAATTTCATTTACTTCTCTTTAAATCAAACAAATGAATATCTATATTTCTCTATTTAAAATAAATTCATTTCAAAGCTACTGTAAGTTTGAAAAAACCATGCACGTTTTAAAACTCTAAATACGCAAAACAGATATTGGCACGTTGAAAATAACTTTGTTGAAACTATTATAAATTTTCAAAAATTATCTTAATACACAAATTCGAAATTGCAGTTTAACACATAAATAATGTGTATAAATTTGTCCGAAAATATGAGTTATTAAAATCCTATAAAAGGCAAATAAGCTTTAATGGCGCATTTTTCAAAATTAAAAGCACATTAGTGATTAAACATTTCGTTCACTGTGTCAGTAATTTTTAAAGTTTGATAGAAATTATTTTTAAAAAATCATGTTAATTGTCTGTGAAACAGAGGACTGGATTACTGAATATTTTTAAGCGTAGAAATTTTAATGGAAACATAAAAATATTAAATAACAACATAATTTAAAATAATTCAGTTTTGAAATTAAGAATGTGAACAATAATCCTGCTTTTAAAACTGGAGCGTCAATAGTAACATTTTTAATAAGAAAATAAGTAAAATTTGTAAATAACACTCACACCTTATAAAAAGCTTGCTGTTAATATAACAAAAAAGGAGGGCATATGTAATGTAGACCGAATCCTTACAAAGTGAAAAGTTTTTAATCTTATAAATTTTATAAAACTTCAAGAATAATTCAGAAAAAAATTTGCCTTCTATAAAAAGCTTTAATACTTTCATATATATTCTTAATTCTGACGCAGATGAATAACATTAAGTAAATAAAAATAAAACCGAAGTTAGAAATCGTTCAATTTGTTTAATTAATATTTATTAGATGTTAAGTGTCAAGTATTTGGTCAAACTTTATTAATATCATCATCATTAATATCATTATCTTTATTAATCACATTCAGAACACCAAAATAATAATAAATTGTGAGCAAAACATTTATAAGCAAAATAGCATAAAAATTACGATAGGTTTTTTTTTAACAATTTAAAAAATCCAATGCAAAATGTGCCAAGGCTGTTAGCTTGCAAACAATCTGAGATAAAGACCACTTAATAAGCATGTGAATTTGAAAGGATGGGGAAAATCCAAAGGACTATGCTCCGAAATTTTCAATGATTCTTAATTTTAATTTAAATAAATACGAATATTCAGCTCTGGTAAATGAAATGGAATTGCTAAGCTAGCATTACAGCTGTGAAAGTTTTTGAAAAACGATAGATTTTAACTGGCATAGTTGTTTGATTAAGTGACAAGTTTTTCCTTTTGCAATAAATATACTGAACATAATGCAAAATAAAACACTTTTATTAGAAAATGCATTTTAATGAAATTAGCATTATGTTACAAATTTATACCATATCAAAGCAATTAACTAACAAAATACAGTGGTGCATTGCTAACAGATGGAGAACGATCAAAAGAATGGTGCTATCAATAAAACTGCAGATGAATATAAAATAAGACAGAAAATCAACAAATCTAGGATGTCCTTTGAAAGTTAGATCCTATTTCTATAAAAATAATTTTGTATTTTTATTTTATGAATATATATTCTCAATAAGCCTTAACTCAATTAAAATTAGTTTCATTTAAATATATACCAAAACATATTCTAGTTTTTTCAGA
>JAPMOQ010061697.1:637415-718731 GCA_026543055.1 Argiope trifasciata | reverse complement strand
TCTTTTGATGCATCATGCATCAAAAGATTTAAGCAATTAAATCTTCAATAAACAATAATCAACAACATTAGATCGATGAAAAATACCTGATTATTTAAACATTATTGATTGCTACTTGTCGTAGAGTAGTCAATAATAAGTCGTCATCATTCAAGCAGCGATTCAAATTTTTGCTTAGAAAAGTTCGAATTCAAATTCATCGAGTTACATATTTTATTTCATTGACATATATGATTAGAATTTTCATTGAAATTGCGTCTCTTAAAATAACCATTCTTCCATAACAGATTCCTCAATTGATTTATGATATTGAATCTACTGCAAGCATTAACCAACCAAGTTAGATTGATGAAAGATAGCGGTATATCTGAACCCCAATTAGTATTTGTCGTAGAGTAGCTAATAATTTGTCAAACTGCAACTCAAATATTTGCTGAGAATAATTCGAATGCTAATCTCATTCAGTTGGCTGTTTTAATATTCTGTTGAAAACGTTTGTTATCTGTAATCAACAGACTAAGCACGCCTCGGCATGAACGTGAGTGCTGAGAGGACCGATGTACAATAGAGAAGTTATTCACCCTAAATGAAATTTCAACCCTGAAATTATATTTTCAGCTAATTAAGGTAAGTAAACTAAGAACAGATTGCCACACAAAAAGACGAATAAAGGTAAATAACTTCATGTCCGTAAAACTCTTTCAACTTCAGCAATGGGCAGAAAGCTGATATCATTGCAAGAATACCATCCTCTCATTTGAAGCGTTAGTTTTTATTTAATTGTTAATTGCAACTAAGTAGGAATAACTATAACTGAATAAGAATTTTTTTATTCTGGTCGCTATTGGCGACCAACTGATTCGCAGAGAATATTGATTATATTTGATTTCAATTAAATCGCTCAGACGTAGTTTCATATCCACAATTCCTGTCAAATTGGTCAAATAAAACTACGTTATTTAAAATAGTGTTGCATATATTTTGTTCATTACGAATAGGAACTTTCGTAACATATCGTAGCGCTATCAAAACGCAATTTATGGTTCATCTCGCTTTTAACTTCCGCGTTATAGTACATTCTCACATTTACATTCTCTCATTTAACCTGTTCGAATATTAAGGAGAACCCTGCTACGTACCTTGATGCTAAAAAATAATTTTTTAATTCCAAAATACAAAGTGAATGTGCATGACGATTAAACTGATACATTAAAAAGGCTATTTTTTAAAAAATATGCAAAATTCCTTTAAGTACAATAACATTTTCGGATGTTGTCTAGGAAAAACGCCAAGATTTACCTTAATTTTTGAATAATTAAAATTCAAATTAAACTTTTTTGATTAAACTTTCATTCAATTAAATTAAACATTCTTACTCACCAAATATATATATATATACAATCATAAAATTATTAAAACAATCAAAACACATTTCTTGATCAACAAAATTAAAACGAAACCAAATAGGTCGAAATCGAAATTAAAACTCAATTCAGAATTACACGCTAAAAGTTCACAAAATGAAAGGTAAATGAATAAGAACCAATTAATAAAACAAATCCACAATACAATATTCAAAGAATAATTTAAACGAAACAGAAACAGAAGTAACTACGCAAACGAAACCAAAACTGGAATCTAAACTAAAAATCATTACTGATTAAACAAGTTTTAAGAATTAAAATGTTTTTAAATCAATCATTGTATTTAGAGAGCGCAAATGCAGCTACAACTAAAATACAAATGAATATAAATTAATTAACAAAATAAGACAACCGAATCAAAATAATCAATAGAAAAAATTAATTAATTTAATATATATATATATATATTGCAAATCAATAATATATGTAAAAATACAGACCATTGGACCAACAGCTACTAAATTTGGTACATTTATACCTTAGAGGTCCGGAATGTGCACCTCGGAGCCCTTTTCCGAATTTTTAATTAGAAATGGAACTAATTGAAAATTAAGCAAAATTTCAATGTTTTTCCTCTATAAATTCCAAAAATATTATCGCACAAAGATGATTTTTAAATGAAATTAAAAATTAAAAAATTAGTTTTCTAATGGTATCAATATTTTAACATATAATTTAAGCTTCTATTTTTAAAGACATGTTTTAAGTATATTTTTCAACAATATATTTCGGACAAAACAATAACATTTAATCTGCACTAAAAGGGAAAGAGAGGAAAATTATCTTTTATAAATAGTTGCCATCGGATTGATAAATACTCAAATTAAAAACTAAATAATTATTGCAAATTAAACATAATTTTCAGCACGTGTCTGCATGCAATTAAATAAATATGAAAAATGTTTTTTTCAAAAAAGAAAATGTAAAGAAAAAAATCTGTGACTTTTTCAATATTATAAATTAACTAAATCAGCTTTATTTAAAACAAACATGGTTTTATATATATATATTCAATTCCTGGTAAAACGGCTAATTTGTAAAACTTAAAACTTTCATAGAAATGAATTTATGAAAATTGTCTAAATGAAGTAAACATCTACATAGTATGTAACATAAGTCTATAAATTCTTTAAAAAATGATTTTTTAACTTTTAAATAAAAAAAGATGAACTTCGATCAACTCAGTATCTAAAACTGACTAATTTATGAATATTTGTAGATCACTATTCAATAAAAACGGTAATTTTAAATCACTTCATTTACTATTCCAAAGATGATACCCCAATCAATGTCCAGGATTTCTCAAGACTGACTGGCCTAAGAATGAAAATGTTGAAAATTTCAAACATTTCTATTCAAAACTTCATAAGTCGATCAAATTTGATGGCAGAAGATATAAACCTTTATTTATTTGAAAATTGAAGTGTCAAAAATATTTCATAGAATATATTCCTTATAGCAAAAAAGATGTTTAAAATTTAGACTTAGTAATTTTTTAATTAGGCTTATATACCAAAATAAGTTAAAATATCATTATTCATATCATTTAAACCCTTTTGGAAGTAAAACTAAAACCTAAGTTTTATGATGAATCTAAGTAGCTTTTGTCAAATAATTCTTGAAATATTACATAGATTATTGTAATTATTCAGTAGTACATGATTCTCTTTTACTTATATTTTTTTTTAATTGTTTTCATTTAAAAAAAATGTTTTTATATCAATTTTGCTGTTCAATCATTTCCACTTTAATTTAAAGTTGAAATTTTTCAAGAGCTGACAGATAATTAGAGATACATATAATACATTACGGGCTTAAGGCCTTTATAACTGCATAAATGAATTACTTACATCTATCAAAAGTTGAGCCTTAAAAATATTTTGATGCAGTAACTATTAAAAGACAAGTTACATAAAGTATTTAACTGACAATAACAAGTCACATAAAGTCTTTAATTGATCATTTTAAACAGTAGTAAGATTGGTGAACCAGCTGGTCACCAAAGTAGATCAATAAGGAAAGATGTTGCAAAGCAAAACTAAGATACAAGACAAATGTATCAAATTACGAAGCTTATTGCCATTTTGCGTGCTGCAAGGTGAAGACTATAAATTTTGAATATGCTCTGTGAAGATAAAATATTTGGTAGTAATATCATTTATCCTTAATGATAATGTTATATGTTAATTGCTTGACTTGATTTTTCACAGTTTGTTGTGTTGTATATTTTATTATTTCTTATAAACTGATTTATAATAGTATTTTTATAAATGGTTCAAGAGATATTAAAGTGGCAAAAAATACATTGAATTAGAAATCATTCCTTTCATCATCAACATTAAATTTTAAAAGTTTTGCTTCTCCTTTGTTAGGTCTAAATTTATAAATGCTAAGCTTTCAGATTATTATGTTCTAATGCTCAAGTAAAATAAAAGACTTTTTTTCTCATTTTGAATCACTTATCTTTATTTAAGTAAAACTATTAAGAATCAAAATTCCCCAAAACATAATCAGCATTAAACCTTATTATATAAAATATCTTAATTAACAGTGTTTATAACACCAAACAAGGAATTACCTAATTTTAAAAAATATTCAATTGCTGTTTATAGAGTAATATAGTGTATTCCACAAAGTATTAAAAATTTAATTTCAGAAGTCAGTTTAATGAACTAAAACTAATACTTTATAAAAAGAATTTAAGATGTACAGCATTATAAGAATATACTATTGTATTCAATTTATGAAAATGATCTTACAGCAGTTGGTGTTTTGATTTCAGAAATTTTATTCATAGGTAATTAAGTTTACATCATTTATAAATGGATTCAAATATATAATCTATGATAAATACTATCTTATGATAAATAAAACTCCTCACAATTTTCTATGCAAAGAAAATCATACTTAAAACGTAATAGTAATATGCTTATACAAAAAGGATAAGATTGGTGGAAAAATGATTACAACATAGCTTTCATAAATCCTAATAATTTATTAAAGAAAAATACATAACACATGTGATAAAATGAACAATTACATCCTCCTTCAATGATCATTTTTAATACAAAATTCTTCTGGCCATAAAATTAAAAAGCTCTCACAAACACAGGAGATATAGATAGGAATTTATCTAAACTGCAAAGGGCTGATTCTTAATCCAATAGTGTCCTTTCCTATTTCTGCAACACTGCACACTTTGCAGACATTACCATTGTATTCAGGGAAGTAACTAGTTTGACATAAAGGACATTTAACTTCAGGTTTACCTCTATAAATTGGCTTGTAAGAAATGCCACAAATAGCAAATGGATTATGTTCATCATAAAGTAGTTGATGTTGATCAACAGGATTCTTTTCACAAGCTTGCAAGATTTTTCTTGTTTGCTGAGCAACCTCGGTTCTTGGTCCTAACTCCAGAAGCCTGCGAGCAAATGATGCAGCTGTCTTGTAATTCTTTAACTTGAAAAACAAATTAACGGCAGTACGAAGAGTAAGAATTTGGTGAATAGATTCTAACTTGCAATGGGTGAAATACGCAGCCATTTCACATGTTCGTTTCTGCTGTTCCAAAGTATCCTTTGGCAAAGCTTTTCTGTCTAGCTCTAGAGACAATCCAAGAACATATTCACGGCAGATCTCAAGAAGTTGTTGAGCTTCAGATATCTCCTGCTTGTTTTCCACCACCAGCAGTGGAATGGTTAAAAGCAGAATCCTGAAGCGTTCAATCGCTTCTTGGAATTTCCCTGAAGTTGTTAACTGGTAACAGGATTGTAAGCGCTCAATCAGAGTATTCAGCTTGCAACCAATAGCAGGCACACCATTCTTGGGACCAGCTTCACTCCAGTTGCGGAGTAAATAGCCATTAAGGGGTGGGATCGGTGACATACCTTGAAAGCAGGACCGGCTTCTTGCATAGGAAATCATGAAAATTTGCTTGAAAGGCTCAAAATTAACAACTCCAATTTGATCATGCAAAAGTCGGAAGGCTGTTTCAAAAGATCCAGCAAGGATATGGTCGACAGCCAGCTTGGAATTATTGACCCACATTTGTGTTTGCGGAACACCACGAGTAGGAGCAACAAAATATCCTTCTTCACCAGATGCAGCAGCAGCAGCTGAAGCTTCAAGTTCGGGAGGAAGCTCCAAATCTTCATCTTCAACATCCCAACCACCTTCTTTAACATCACTTTCAATGACAGAATCGACATTGCCTTCTTCATCCAACATAAGTTCAGCATCATCACCCCAGCCTATTGGAGAGAAAGAAAAATTAGAATTCTATTTCTTTTGATATGATTAATAAGATTAACTTAAACAAATAAATTTATTAAATTCTATTGAAGTACAAAGTAAGGATAATGTCTCTATCAATCAAATAATGACTGTATGAAAAAATATCAGAAAACATTTTACTAATATAAAAAGTAGAAATTTTTAACTCTTGAAGTGGTCCTATCCCCATTACCATTCATGATATAGGAATACAATTTATTAAAATTATGAAAAAATACACAAGATTAAACAATAATTTAAAACATATTTTTGCTCAATAAAACATAAATTACTTGAAAAGTTGCTTTATTATTTAATTTCTGATAATAAATTTTGCCAATACACATTTTGTTCAAAAACTTTAACTTAAAGCTTATAGAAAAAAATGCTATCTAAAGACCGATTTTTTCATCTAAATATAGAAAAAATTTAATAAAATCTGGAGAATGCATACAAAAAAATCATTTAATTATGCTTTCATAAAATGCATCAAGCTTCATTAAGCAAAACTTAATACAAACTGTCTCTACATTTTACAGTATTTGTAGCAATTTTAAAATATTTATATGAAATAGCATATGAATAGCACTGATTAATATACAAATGAAGATATGAAAGACACCATACTTAGATACTAATATATAAAACGTTTACCATGAATTCCCTTTTTGACAATCTACACTTCTAAGAATTATGTCAGCATGTCTGTATGAGTTAACCATTTCAAAGCTCTAAAACTTACAAATTTGGAACAAATTTTTAAATTAAAGTTTTCAAATTTGGTATATTCTGGAGGGTCTAATAAATAAAAATTAAATTAAAGTTCTATGTTACATAATGTGTCCAGTGTTAGAAAAATAATATACAATTTGCTGATAGATAACTTGGAAGAATTAAAAATCTTAATGGCACAATAATGTCAAAAAACCATTAGGAAGATTCCTGCGCAGAGCAAAAAGAACAGATTTTAGACAGTTAACACATCTTAAATGGAAAATGACTAAATTTATAATAATGAGAGATGGCAAAAGTCATTTTCTATTAATTAGTTTATAAGCTATAAATCTTTTATGTGCAAATTGGGAAAAAAAATCTCCAATATAGTGAGAGTTGGGAGAGAACACCTACTTAAGATAAGTTAAAATAACAGCCTTAATGTTTATTACAAGATATTTTTAAAAAAATTGTGAGAATTTTAAATATCTAATTATTTAAAATAGATTTAAGTGAAAGACCAAAATCAATATTTCCAATAACAAACTGACCCCCAAAAGCAGAAAGTAAAAATATATATAACCTATTTAATTCTTTTTTTAAAAACAAAGTAATTAAAAACTTCTTAATTTTCAATATTATGAGTCTATTTTTTCAAATATAATGTTATTCATTCAGGTAAAAAAAGGAGAGAAAGAAAATGTATTATAACAATAATCAAAAAATAAGTGAATACTAGATGCAATCAATTCAAAAAATGTATCGGAGATTTCAGTCCAAAATACTTTTTCATACCTTCAGCCAAGTTGTCATCGGGAACTTCAGCTGCCAGAGCAGTTTTTCGAGAGCCAATGGCACCATCAAAGAAACCCTTTGATACACTGAGCAGAGGCCAGTTTTCTTCAGATTTATTGATTGGGCAGGGAGGTTGCAGAAGTACAGCACTGGGATCTGGCTGTGGTAAGGTTACATCAGATTTTTCCATTATTTCTTTAAGGTTTTCAGCCTCATCCTCTAATCCATGTGTGATAGCACACAAATATGCCACAGATGTTTGTCCACAAGTCTATAATAGATCGATATCATTTAAATTTTGCTGCATTAAATAAATTTCCATACTAGATAAAAAGACATAAAATATGAATAGGCATACATATATAAAGAAAATGCAGGATAACTGCTCTCATTATAGCACAACAGAATTGTATATTTCTGATTGAAAAACTGTTTTAAGTGATAGAAAGAATTATATTTTATGTTAAATCAATATATGTATTTCAAAAAAGTTAGAAATTTTTAAAAAAAATTCATCATTTTAAGGTTATAGCTGTTCAATCTAAATAGGGTTCATATATAAATTTATTAGAAGAAACAATTAGAAAATGAAACAAAAATACATAATTTAAATTTGCAAATAATCCTGTAAGATTTCATTTCAGGCTCTAAATGTGTCCATAAAATACATCTAAGACTGTGATCTTTAATCTTTCCTAAACTGGTCAGTTGTAGTCACATAAATATATTTTTTTTTGCTTAAAATTTTACAATGCAATGAGTATTTTATTAAATATGATTGATATAGCTAAATACTATATAAAAATTTAATTCTAAAAATTTTTGAAAGAATATAAAACAATCCAAACAAACAAAATATAATTATCTCCACCAATTAAAGCATTTATTAAAAAACTAATACGTCTCTAGCACTTTAAAAATTAATTGTGTAACAACAGAAAAAGAAACCCGTCTTTACACATTATATATATATAAACATTAGCTGGTGAAGGGAAAAGTACAAATTTCACAAATTTTTATGCCTTTAAATAATTTCATAAAATTTGAGTTTTTAATAAAATGAATTTTAAAAATGCCAAAAAAAATCCATCATATTTAAAAAATTTTAATATTATTTGTAAAAATAGCAATTAGCAAAATAGCAATTTGAAAATTATATAAAATATTCTATATAGTTTTATGCATCAATTATAAACCAATTAAAAAAAATAATGGATATTTGAGTCACACTTGCATATTAATTAATTCAAATCCTTTTATTATTAACAAACAGCAGAATGTGGTTTATGATGTTTTGAAAATGCAGATTGATAAATCTATAAAATTTTCAGAAGAGACAGGAGGATATTGATATCAAAGAAATTCTCATTATCTACTCTTTCTTTCAGAACATTTTGAATTTCATTAACTAGTTTAAACTCGCAACATATTTTCTTTAATAAAAAATCAATTCAAATAAAAAAAAGTAAACTTAAATTTTTAAAAAATAAAATGCAGATTAATGTTTATACATACTATATATGAAGTATACTTATAAGAAAAGAACAATAAGTTTACACAATGTAAATAATGATGATGATGATGATTAATGAAATAATCTTTATTATTTAATACATTTTTCATATTTCAGAAATAAAATATTATAAATTGTAAGATTTCAAAGGACAATTTATTAAATTTTGTTTGAAAATGTAGGATAAACATGTACAAATTATAAAAATTAAACAATAGCAAGTCAACCATTAATTAAAAATTTTTGCTGCAGAAAAATATTGCAATAACTACTTTGCACAATTTAACAAGATCAAATTATAAATAGACGATGTTCCAATAGCATAGCATTGAAATAATTTTAATGCATAATATAAGATAAAAACATATTACAATACTGATTTCCCTACATCATTTTTAAAAGAAATTTAAGAAATATTCAAACATTTCTTAGTCGTTTGCTGATACATTAAAAATATAAAACCAAGAAGCCTTTCTTTAGATAAGTAAATACACAAGGATTTCAAAATTTTAGAAAATGAGGTACTTAAGCAATGTAATGAGGAAAATGGAAGTGCATGGATATATGGTATAAATATCTATAATATCCATTAACTATTTCTTGAGTTTTTGTGATTTCAACATACAGATACTTTCAAAAGATTTCATTTTATACTATGTATAGATTAACTGCAACTATTTTCTTTTCCTACATAGATATTTATTTACTTAAGTTTTTTTATAAACAACCCAAATTCATTAAATATCATAAAACACAAATTTAAACTATTCCAAAATAATAACAAATACATAATAATAAAATGCACAAATTTTTGTGAAATTTACAAAATAAAATTTTTTGCTAAATGTGTATTTAAATTGAAAACTTTATTTAAAAACAATAAATGAAGGTTATGTGGTTGTTAATTATGTGGATAATGGATCTTTTTTACCTAAATAAAAAATATTATTTTAGACACAGGCAAAAAAATATACAATATATTTTAAAAAATAAAATTTTAGTAAATATTCACCTTCAAAATTTTCACTCTTTCTGCAACATCTCCAAGATATAAAGCATTCTGAAACTGTCCACTGGTATCTTTACGTATTTCAGCAATTTTCATCATCTTTCTCAACTTTTCCAGATTTCCAGTAATAAGATATAAGAATGATAACTTGTCAAAGTTCTTTGTTCGTTGATATGCCATTTCAACAACCTATAAGCAAATACAAAAAAAAAAAGTGAAAAATGTAAAAAGAAAAAAAAAGTTGTAACAAAAAATTTATAGCTCCCACTCTCCTAAAGTGGAGAGTGGGAGCATTTTATAAATGATGATCTTTCATTTATAAAATGAAATACATTTTTATAAATGATGATCTTTAATGTTTAAGAATTAGCACATTTGGGATGATCAATTTGATGCTTTTTTAATTATTAGCTTTGAAAAAAATGTATTTAGTAGAAACTGATGTTCTTAATAAATCAGCATTAGTTAAATTACTAAACATGATTCTCAATTGCACAATATAGCCTATCATCTACAACTTGAATGTAACTAACTGTTTGGGAAAAGGAGGAAAGGAATACACTACCACAAAGCTGAGAATAAAAGGAAGTAAACAATAATAAACCTATAATATACAGAAAATCTAAATTTTATTAAAATAAGAAATCTGAAATAATATTAATCATGTAATTATAACTAATGAATTCCAGATTTAAAAACAGTCCTGTTTTATTTCATTTAATAACTTGTATTACTGAAGTTAGATGTAAAATATTCATAATTTTTTTTAAATGACTTTTTTTAAAATTATATCACAGCTTAGGGCATTTATTTATAATACTGCACAGTTATTTATATTATTAATACCTTATACTTTGAGAGGGTTTGTTTTTTCATCAAGGTAAAGAAACAATGAAATCAAATGAAAAACATCAAATCAGTATGTACTGCTATACATGTGAACAACTAATAAAAGGTTTTGAATTATTTGTTTAAATCTTTCATTTTTAATGTCTCTTAAAATTCTTAATCCAACTTCTATGCTTAAAAAGTAAGTTTTGCTATAAGTTATTCATAGTAATGCATTATTTATTTACAATATTAATAATGTAATTATTTATAGATACAAAGAAAAATGTACTCTCTGAAGATTATATATATATATATATATATATTCTGTCTATATGTATTATTAGAAGAAGCAAATAAGCTAAAACAAAATGTGTCCCTTCATAGTCTTGTTAAAAAAATATTCTCCAAATTCACAAGCAATTGCATTTAAACTAAAATTTACTTTTAAAATAACATGTGGTGACCATAAAAGAAATTACATACATAGCTAATGAATACAAATAATAAATAAATCGCTTTACAAAAATTTTAATCTATATCGTCCTTATTCAACTTTAAAATGTACTAATGTGATCATCCAAAGTGTTTAATTAATCATGTCAATTATGATATCTATATCAGTAATAATCACACCTCATTCAAAAAGACAATTCAAAATCTACTTATTTATACAAAATATAAGTAAAACTGATATTTTAGCAGAAATATACTTAAATATGATATAAAATATGTAATTATTAAGACTGATGTCTAATATTTTCATGTTAAAAAACTAAAAGAAATTTGAATAAAAATAAATTTATATTAAAGTATTTACTTGATGATTTCCATGCAATAAAGCAGCTTCACCAAGTTTCTCCCAACATGCTTTATCATCCAAAATTCTTGCTGCATCCAATGCAACCTAATAAAAATGCATTCATATTAGTAAAATTTACAAACAGTAATGAATGCAAAATATTACATAATGCAAACTGACACCTAATAGAGTCTTACCTCAATGTTACCACACTCAAGTGCAAGAGCAAACCGAGTTTTTTCATCTTTAACAAAATGCAAAGCAACTTCTGGATAGCCTTTCTTTTGTAGGTAAGCAATTATGGATTGCCCAACTAATTTAGCATTTCTCACCATATGTAGAACCTTAAAGTATTAAGCATCAGATTATTTTTCTAAAATCCATTCTTTTATGAAAAGCAATACAAAATAAATTACTTTCAAACAATTAATTAATAATGAATGTTAAATTAACAGACAATGTAATTTTTTGTACAAAATTTTTAAAGGTCTATGTGTTGAGATGATATAGCTTAAAAATGCATAAAAAAAATTTCAAATTTATCTTAGCAAACTTGTACACAACCTTCAATGTAGTTTTGAGCACAATTTTAAGATAATTTTTATTTTACAATTTTTTTTTTTCAATTACACTTATAATTTCAATAAAATTTAGAAATTATATATGTTTGATTGAAAGTTTAAATAAACAATTATTATAGTTTAGTTACAATAATATGCCTGTATATTAATTACTGAAATTCAACAATAAATTATAATGTACATATATTATGTTTGTAGTATATCAAGTACTAATTACACATAAATCAAATCAACAATACAAAAATTATGTCCTGAAACTACAAAATGTGAGCCCACATAAACTCTAATTATGCTTATTGATATAAAAATTAAACTCTAGCCAATATGAACCTAATTTTTACAAAAGCTTATATAAATGTAAAAAATTTGTTATTTGGGGGTTTTTTCAATGTATATTTTTTAAATGCATATCAAATAAGATGACATTCAGTCAAAAAAAATGTTTTTAAAACTTATTTAAAATAAATATTGTAGCATTAAAATTTTGTGGCAATTGTAAATATGTCCTCCCATTTATAGTTGATTAATCAGTTTAATAGCTGATACCATTCACAACCGTTTTTCTTGAATGCATGAGATAGTCAAGCAATTTTGTTTTAAATTTTGTCTTGTAAAATTTAAATTAGTAGGAAATCTTTTTTTTTTTCTTTCATTCAATTTCTACAAATAAAGAAAAATGTCTGTTGGTGCTGCAAAGGGCAGATCATTTGACTCGGAGCTACCTGATTTAGTTTAAGAAAAAGAAATGATCATCTTAGAGCAATTTTTCTGAAATTTTAATTATAAATTCAGATTGGTGATTTTTGGTGATAAATTCTGAAAATTTTCTCATGCAAAAACATATATTTAAAGTTTTATATTGTTTTAAAATTTTAAAAATTATTTTTCAGTTACAGAAAATTAATTTAACTTTTAAAGAGATTTTTCAGAAAACTTTACAACATTTTTATTTATGTGAATAAAACCCCAACTCTCTTTCATTGATTATTCAAATATTTCAACATACGATTTTCTTCCATTGTTGAAAGCTAAGAATGAAAGACAGTATTTATTATTACATGTGTGTTTGCATAAGAATAAGAAAATAAAGTTGAGATATTGTGAAAATCAAAAGAGAATTTTTATTATTAATACACTATTATATCATGGAAAATGTAGTTATTCAGTTGGTTTCTATAGACAAGGAACAGAACACGTGTGACATAATGAAACAAAATGGATTTAATTTGTCACAATTTAAAACAATTATTTTTTTCCAAGTAAATTATAAAAATTAAATTAAACCTGAAAGATTTAACTGAAAGTAAACAAAACTCATCTTTTATAGTGAATTAGCTAGTCACCAAAGATGGCTGATCCAAGACTTAAAATATAAAAAAATTACTGAAATCATATAATATAGATACCAAGAAGTATTTTTAAAATTATGTACAAATGGTGAAATGGTACACTTTAAAAAATAAAAACATTTAATAGTTAGCTTATAATCCTCAAATTAGGAAAAGGATAAAAAAAAGATATTATTAGAAGAACAGAATATTATAGTAGAATCTATAATATGTTAAATATAACAGACAGCAAAACAAGTTTTTTTTTAAATCCCATAAACGAAAAAAAAAATAATTAAGTTTCTAAAATTAATGCTTTAGAAAATGTTTCTATACTCACTTCTTCATATTTTCGATTGACAAGAGCAAGTTTAAATCTATATTCAGTTGGATCAATGGTCAATACTCTTGGTCTGCATTCTCTATCCAAACAATACACATTGGAATCTTTTACTCTTGTAATGTAGATGGGCACATCCAAAGTCCGAATGATGCCATGGTCACTATAATAAAACAGAAGAGTATTAATATTCATAATCTTATATTCACATTCATTAATATTCATATAACATTTGTCAATTAAACAGAAAATCTTTATTATAAAGAAAGAATTTTGTTTTAAATTCCTTCTAGATTTTTTTTTTTTTTAAGAATCAATATCATTTACTACAAACATATATATAGATGTGGAATGAATGAAGTAACAGCCAAAGAATGTAAATGACTGTAAAAAGTAAACGTCCTTTGTAATCAAGTGATGGAAGATAATTATGCTCAATATAATCCAATTTAGAAAACAATAAAATATCTTGAACATTGATTCATCTAGAACATGCTTAAGTATTAGAATAAAAATAGGGAAATGGAACTGTAGCAATAAAAGTGCATTATATAGGATGAGCTGGCAGTGGAAGTACATTGCTTCAGATTTTATCAGTTGTTTAAGGATTAGCTTGACTTGAAGATTTTAACCAACAACTTTTAAAACAATCACCACACATAAATAATTTGTAAATTATCAGAAAATTTATTAAAATTTTTGATACTATATATGTAATTTGTTTCCTTTGATTTTTCACAAATTTTTAAAAAAGTATTTGCAATAGAAATTACACTTTTTCTGATAAAATCAATCATATTCATTAATTTATACAAAGGAATACATGTTTCATTTTTCATATATTAACAGAAAAACAAAACAAAAAATTTAAAAAAATAATGAAAACAAATACCTCCTCCTTTATCACTAACTTTTCTATCAAAATTATTGAATTTAGTCTAAGTCACTTTCAGACTGATGATTATTTATTATAATTGTTTTTAGATAAAATTTCACATTTTAAGAAAAGATTACAGTACCAATATTAAATGGCATATGAATTAAACATAACAAACATGAGGATATTAAAATAATAATTCCCATTTGGTCAATAACTTCTGAAAAAAATCAGTTTAAAAATGTTTTCATCAAAGAGATACAAAAATAAGGCATGTTAGGGATAAAAAAACTTAATTGAAATGGGCCACAATTAACCTTTAAGCTGCGGCTACCCAAACTCGGAAAAGTTCCTTTGAATACGACGTTTAGTATTAGAAACTTCAAGATGCTTTCCCCTTCTTTTAAGGGTGGTTGTTGAAGATAAGCTCTTCGATTTCAACCACCCGTAGAGTTAATTGGTCATCTGTCCGTTCCATAGTAAGCGGGTTGCCTTTTTTTGCGGTTTCGTCTCTGCCTAACTCTAGAGTAGACTTTTAATCGCAGTTTTATTTTTTCCCCACTCAAAATTATTTCATCAATTCTGTAGTAAAAAATATTGCATCAAATATTAAAATATTGCGATATATGCTGAATAGTTTAGTACATAGAACAAAAATTTTTCAATTGTACTTAAAATTAAATCCATTTCTCAAGCTTTACTGAAGCTGCGAATTAAACTGACATTGCTTGAACACAGCATTGTGAATTTTACTTCATTTTTATAATTTTAACTCATCAATTTTAATAAAATGTAACGATTTCTGCATATTATATATATATAAAGATCCTAATTGTTCATATTTTCTTTAAGTATTCACATATCTTCGGGCATTACACGGATAACAATTCTCTATTCTTCTTCAAATTAAAAATATCTGCAAATGTTTTTTATAATAATATATTATTCCCATAATAATTTAATATAATTTTTATTCCCGACATAGTTCAAACAGTTTGTAATGTAAATTACTAGTAGCGTTTTTCCATTATATTGCCGATGCTTAAAATTTAAATTGAAAACATTTTTTTGCTAAGAATTTCAGCTTCTGATTGCAGAGTAGTATTTTTTTTTAAAAATATGTTCAGTTTTGTAGACATTCAGTAGCTTAATTATATATAAAAAAAGTTTCTACACAAAATTTACTGAAAACTAAATAATCAGCAGATTTAAGACAATCAATATAACCAACAATAAAGTAAGACTGGAAATGAATTCGATACATAAAATATGATTCATAAATTAAAAAGTTTATAAATTAAATTAAATTATTAAGTTATATTATTTCATATTAAAAGTTTTTAATTTTATTTTTGAAGCTCTTTTTTCTGTATAACATTCTCGATTATCAGCATTCATTATTCAATACTAGTATTTTTACTAAAAAATGATTTAGATTATCTTTGAGAAATACTTAGAATTAAATATAGAGTTCCTGACTTTTTTATGCAGTTTTGTTTTATTTCAAAGCAAACATTTCTGGAATAATTTGAGTTTTCAATTATTTTTCAGTGGACTGAAATAAAGCTATAAGATTTTAATATTTCTTTTCTGTTACTTGAACGCATGGAGAAACTAGTTATTATTTTGATAGATTTTATGAATCTCCTTCAATATTTTAAAACTTTCTAACGTTTACAGAATTATGAAATATTAAATCAATCGTTTTCATAAATAACTACAAATAATGATGAAGCCATGAGTTTAATTAAATATCATAACCAAAATATATTTCTAGCAGAAATATATCGAGTTCAATTATCAAAAATTTAAAACTGAAAAAAAAATGTAGGTATCATTTTATCTTGGGCACCGATTACCTTCATTAGATGGACTCAACTATAAACATATATTAATATAAAGTTGTAAATTTTTTGAATAAAAATTTTTAGTTCTTAAGCATTGTTTTGTTTAGTGACAAAGGAAGTCTTTTTAACCAATTCTTGTTTGGGATAAGAAAAATTATTTCATTTTTATCAGTTAAAAGAAAGAATTGTTTTATTTCCCAAAACATAATTTTTGCTGTAATTGCAATTTATAATTCATGTAATTTTTAGGATTAAAATTTCTTTGACTTTCTAAACTTTTTTTTTAATCAAAATATATTTTTTGACAAATATTTTTCTCTAAGGAGAGTCTTCAGTTTCTTCATTTCATTTTTATTTTGAAGGAATGAAGTAATGATTTTTAAATGAAGGAACGAAGGAAAAGAACAATGTTTTCAATCAAGTACTAATCAAAAATAAAATTATGCTTTCTCACTCTGTACTCACACCCCTAGGAAGTTTAAAAAGGAATGTCGCCAAAATACGGTCAAAAGTTTCATTGTCGCCAACAGTGATTACAATAGTGATTCCCGACCCTAAGGGGCGCGACACAATACGGAGGGAGTTTTATCAGGCAATTACAGCTCAGCTGGAAAGCTGAAGTGGGGAAAGGAAATCTAAACTCTTTCCTGGTACAGCATTTGTACCGAGCCGTACGGAAAGGTAAAAAAAATCCTGGTACAACTGTTGTACCAGCCGTAAGCTAAAGGTTAATAATTGAAACAGCTAATACATATGATTTTGAAATAATATAAGAAACATTTATATTTTCCCAAATTTGTCATTAACTTCATTCAATCTAATAAACATTCAAACATAGGTGGAAAAAATGATATAATCTTAGTAATACAGCAAAATAAATCAAAAAATCTTATTTCAATCTTTTCATATAATTAAGTAACTGGCTTGAAAAGATTATATATAACTTACCCATTTGTTAATGCATATTTAATGTGGTTAGAAGTTGTATATATAAAGACACTGTTGTCATCCCATGCACCACTCTTGACCCTACTGTTTTCTTGAACTGTGCAGAGCACATCCAATCTACGATTGCATATGGTGATAACATGCTTACTGAAAAATGCAACATGGCTCATATCACTGCTCCAAATAACATATTTAACTCGGGCTGTTTTCACTGTAGCTAATAATCTGGAAAAAAATAAATAATAATCTTCACATTACAATAAATATAAAAAAGGACTATAATATTTCCGATTTAAAAGTTTAGAGTCATAAAATATCTTGTTCATAGTTTGTTTATTTTTGGTATTTTTAAAACTAATTTTTACAAAAAATAACTCTTGTACATAAAACAAATTGTAAGAATAAGAAAAACTGAATTTTGTTTGGGGAAAGAGCGTTAATGCCTAGAAGTATAATCACATTTCGAATTCACATCTTATAGTATATGATAGTTCCATACTTTAAATTTTGGGTCATAAGACCATTTTTCAGAAAAAAAATTAGGAGCATTTCAAATTAATTATACTATATCCATACATCATAGCAATTTCAATTAAGCTTTAAAAAAATTCAAGTTATATAAGCTAAAAAATAATCCAAACATTTCAGATATCCATTCATGAAAAATTATATCTGATACATACAGAAGCATATGCAGGTCAAAATAAATCATCACATTTATTATAGCAAGATTTTAATGCACGTGGTTCAATAACATACTAGAATTGTATACAAAAGAAGTCACAAGTTTGCACTTTAGAAAATTTAAAATAAGTTTTTGTGACAAGTTTAATAACAGAATAAATACTACAAGTATTTCAACAGGACAATTAATGAAATTTTACAATGCTATTAAAAGAGTCCATACTGAAATTTATTTGAGATGTTCAGTTTCCAGTAATTGAATTTTATAGCTAATCGCAAGAGAATTTCACAGGACAAGCCATTACATTTATAAATATTTGAGGCTAAAAATTGCAATTTGTTCATAACTCAAATTTCTCAGATTGCATTATAACTAATTTAATAAACTATTATTGCATTATAAAAGAAATCTATGATTTCCAAGAGATTTCAAACATTCAAAATTATTTATTAACTAAAAAAAATTTTTTTTTAAGAATAAAACAAAAATACAATATGTAAGCTAATAACAAAATAAAAGTTATAAATCAATTCACAATTAATACCAATTGTTGGTTGTGTTTCCAAATTCTCAGATGATAATTAATTTTGAAAGTTATATACAAATTTAACATTCATCAAATGTAAGCAAAAGAAATAAACACATATATATATAAAAAATGTGGCTGAAATATTTTCCAATTAAAATACCTAAATAACATAGCAGTCTAACTACAGAAATTAATTTTAACTAATTTAATGAAATTTAAATAGTAAACATAATGAAACTAAATGCCAGACTATAAAATGTTATTTGAATATTCTTTTATTTTAATGCTAAAGTGCTAATGTATAAACAGAAAAAGCTAGTCTGAAAAATTAGTGCAAACAATGTATTACAATTAGCATAACTACAATCTATTACAATGAGTACGGCATTTTTTAAGAGAATTTCAAATGTATTACAAGCATTAACATAATGAAAATTATATACAAAATTACGATACCTATTTTGTTGAACATCAAATAGAATGAGCCCATCTGAATCCCTGAGTAGAAGCATACCAGTACCAGCGTAAAATATTTCATCACAAGGTGGAGCTTGCACTTTCTTTGTGACTTCATTTTTCATGTTCTTTATAACCAGCTATGTTAAATAAAACACAAAATCGTCTCAATAAGTACTAATTGTTTAAGAATATATTAACAGTTCTTTATGGGGTTTTAATAAATAAGAATTAGGTTAAGAGATGACTAATTAATTTTTCTAGCAATAATTTATAATTTGTAATTTTTATAACACATTGAATACTGTTTTAACATTATTTCACATGCATGTATGTATATGAGGAACTTTCAAAAACAAAAT
This sequence comes from Argiope trifasciata, assembly GCA_026543055.1. Taxonomy (NCBI): domain Eukaryota; kingdom Metazoa; phylum Arthropoda; class Arachnida; order Araneae; family Araneidae; genus Argiope; species Argiope trifasciata. Next base: position 699,418 of record JAPMOQ010061697.1, on the reverse strand, counting down.
CAATCAGCGTACAAATATGCATTTGAAGCAATTAAATATTTAAATTCCTTAATTTGCATTATAGGTGTTTGTACTTTACGATAAAGAAAATTGCAATCTACACAAGAAATTTACACGTATTTGTATACTGTTCTCTGAATAGAGAGAGTGGAGTATGACATTAATTAATAATCCAATTCATCTGAAAATTATGAGCTCTTACTTATTGAGAATCCTTCACTCAAAAATTAATCTTTAAAAAATCTTCTCATGCAGCAGATAAATGGGAAAACTACTTTTAAAGTTTTATAATTAATAACATTTTATTCCATCATTTAGTATGATTAATATTTTTATACCACAAATATTTTTAAGTATTTTTAATGCTATCTTTTCTTTTAATCAAGTTGATATTTTCCATTACCACAAATTAATAAAATTTTATATTTCTTCCTTTCTTTAGTATACAATTTACATTCTTACATTTCAACATTTTTATGTCATTAATAAGAAATAAAATCGTAAAACAATTTTTCTTGTTAATTTTTAAAAGTTTATCATTGGAAACTTTTCTTGGACATTATTTACAAATACATCCATTTTTAACTCATAATTAAAAAAAAATTGTTCTAACTCATATACGAAATTAAAAGAATTACTTTATAATATTAGTGACAATGCCACAATTCTTTAAAGACTAAATGTTTGATAAAATTGATATTAAAAAAATTTTAAACAAACCAGCTAATTATTTTTTAATATAGAAAGTTTAAAATTCTACCAAAATACACTAAAGCTTTCAGTTTTATCAGTACAATTATAAGACAAATTTTTAAAATATACCCTCCATTACACATTTCAACTAACAGCAATTATAATTAAAAGAAACATAATGCTCTGAGTTACTAAAAGAACACACAACATATTCAATAATTAAAAGCAAATGTTTTATTCATCAAAATTATTTGATTTTTAGAAATTGTGAACTATAATATCTTTATAAGGACACAAATTCAAATTAATCTTATTTTTTTCAAACTGTAAATAATTAAATTATCAAGCCAAACGATCATTTCAATCAGTAAGATTAAAGACCTGTATTGATAAAAGAAAAAGAGAAGAAATATGGGAGGGAGAAAAAAAGCTTACTGTATGAGTACGATCTAAAACTGCAAATCTATTTCGAGCAATCCATACAGCAGTCAACCCAGATGATCTTTTACAGTCAGATGTTTCATTCAGATTTGGATCAATTTCTTTGGGAATCATGTACAAATCATAAGTACTATTATCAACATTGTTTGTACGAGTACAGACTAAAACAGCATTCTCAACGTGATTATAAGATATGCTAAAAAAAAAAAGAAATCAATATTATCGCTTATTGAATAAACTGTATAATACAAGTGCAATTTATAATTATATTACAGGATGAAAAATTCAGTTTCACAAATTAGTTGAAAATTAATCTCCTGCAAATTCATTTAGCACTGTAATCCAAATTTAACACAAAATAATGAATGATATTTGCAAATGAAACAAATTATCAAAGCATCGACTGGTAAAGGAATGGTGTATGAAAGGAATAAAAATTTTAAAACATATTAAATGTTATTCAGGAGCAAATATATACATACATAAAAATCAAAATAAAGTTTACAAAATTATACTTTTTAGCATTGAAATATCATCATTTAAGAATGTTTGTATGAAATCAAAATATTTTCTTCAAATGTTCGATAAAATTTTAACAGTACAAGGTCCAGTTTCAATGACTTTGTTTTAAATATACAGTTGTTTGTATAAAAATACTATGAAATATGTAAAGAATTTTTTTTAAATAAAACCATAAAAACTGCTAAGCATGCACAAAAAATTATATGAGCATATGAAAATTACAAATGACAAACAAAGCTCTATGAAATCATTTCCTTATCAAAATTTCTTAAATAAAAATGGCTCTTCTAATAATATTGTATACAAAATACAAAATGAAATTTAGATAAATATAATACCTAAACACTGGACTTCTATTTCCTCCACGAAGTTGCAGGAGAGCAACATCCTTAGATTGACTGAAATCCAATCTTCTCAAATAACGATCCTTAACATAGTACAGCAAATTATTATGCACAGCAAATGATGGTCGTTCTCTTTCCAATTTGAAGATGATCATGCCAGTATCATGACCAGCAGCAAAGAGATTCAAGCTTGGATGAGCAGTCATGATCCAAAATCTGTCATGCTCACGACGGAAAGTATACAGAGTTGTTCGTTTCACTAAGTCCCAGACTCGGATGCTTTTATCTTCTGAATTGCTCAGAATTAATTCTTGCCTAAAAGGACAGGGAGGAAATACAAATTCTATATTTGATAGACATAAGTACAAATCGAAGTATTATTTCAAAACAAAATCAAGAGAAAGAAATCATTTGCATCTTAATATTATATCAGAAATACATTTTTATCTTGAAATTATGTGATAATTTTAAAATTGGATTTGAAGATTATAATATAAAAATGTCTCTTTAGTATTTAACAATTAAAACTTTAAAGCAATATTACAATTCACAGTTTTATTCTTCTTTAATATCAAAAAGAGTAAAATATCACATATGTATGAAATAAATAGCAATTATACTTAAAAGACAAGAACAATTGTAATACAATATATGTTAGAATTTAAATTGACTAGAAACAATACCATTTATGAAACATTGTTAATCTAATTTAAGGCTAGCACGCATAACCCTTAAATAATGCTACTCAAATGAAGTTGGTTCAAATATTTAAGAAAATTAAATGAATTAACGACTATATATTATTATTATTAAATTATATTAACAACATTTTTAATACTTTAAAGAATTCTTTCTTATATTTTTTAATACACTTCCTACAGATTTTATGGTAAATATTATATATTACTAGCTGGTACCCAGTGTGTTGCAGCCTTAAAAGAAATAATGTAGGACATATTAAAATTTAAAATAACTGTCTTGTTTAATTAGGAATGATAGAAAGAGAATATATATTTTTTTATACCTGAAATGAATACATTAATTGAAATTGAGTGATATATAAAGGAGAAGAGTAAATAATATTAATTCCATTTTTTTTAACTTCATTATTTAAGACTTAACCCTTTCCATTCCAATGTCGAGTGTCACTCGACACTGATTTTGTTCCACTAGCTCCACTGTCGAGTGATACTCGACATGGTCTAATAAAATTTTAATTGTAAAAATTTTATCGATACTACATAATAAAACTAATTGTTATCGCACCGTTATATGTTCGCGTCGTAAACAACTTATCTCTGTGCGTCATCGTGTTTGTTTTCATGCCAAGACCTGTAATGTCATGTATGGTGTGAATTTTCCTGGCGGATACGAATGTGACTGAATCAGTTCGCTGTGGGGCACGGACACGGATTGATGGTGCAACAAGTAACGCGTTTTGAAAGTAGTGATCGGTCGATTATAATTGCATATAAATATAATAACCCCAATACTGTCATGCATAAAAAAATAGAGCAAAAGGTGTCTAAAAGGTCAATAACCAAAAATATAGATCTAATTGAAAACGAATTTGAGAGTAGTGACGATGAGGACTATATGAGAGAGTTGGACAATGTACTTGAAACCTTTCAATGCGAAGACGAGTGTGAAAATGAAGATAATATTCCTGAAGTTCCTGGACCATCGAGGAGAAGAAAATCTGATCTAGGACCATTGGCTTCCACCGTAACAGACTCGGATTCTTCCGACAATATTTTTCGAAGAAGGCCCAGAGTTCGTAGAATTAGTAGTGATGAAAGTGTTTGTGATATTCCAGTTTCAGACCATTCTTCGTGGGTGGATGTTTCAAAGCAAGATAATTATTATCCAAATATTGATTTTACAACAGGCAGTAAAGTTACTGGCCCTCAAATTCCAGTATTTTGTAGTATGCCTCTTCAATTTTTTCAATTATTTTTTACCGATGAACTAATAAGGAAAATTGTATCTGAAACAAATAAATATGCTGCTAATATTTTAGCTACAAAAAATATATCTACATATTCTATTTGGAAAACATGGTCAGATGTGAATGAAATTGAAATGAAAGCATTTTTGGGTGTTGTAATCAACATGGGTCTCATCGAAGTTCCAGAATTGCAAGATTATTGGAGTCAAGCTTTCCATTCCAATATTCCATTTTTTGGCAGGATTTTTTCGCGAAGAAGATTTATGCAGATATTTTGGGCATTGCATCTAAAAACAATACCAAAAAAGAATCAGGACCCCATCACTAGAACACAAAAGGTGAACAATTTCCTTATGTATATCGAATCCAAATGTAGACAACATTTTGTACCTGACAAATATTTATCGATAGATGAATCGACTGTAGATTTCACGGGTAGAATTTCATTCTTGGCATATAATCCAAAGAAGCCTACCAAATGGGGACTACGCATTTATGTGTTAGCTGATTCCCAGACAAGCTACATCTACTCTTTTGTTCCATATTATGGAAAAATAACAACTGATGGACTAATTACATCTATACAATAATCTACTCACGTCTATTCCTGAAGCTGCAGGATATCACATATTTACAGATCGATTTTATACTAACTTAATTTTGGCTAAGGAATTATTTGAAAATAAATGCTTTTTGACCGACACAATTATGTCTAACCGAAATGGACTACCACAAGAAATAAAAAACCCCAAGTTACCGAGAGGAAAAACCATTGCTTTTCGCAAAGGCAATAAATACCCTTTCACTAGCTTGGTGTGATACCAGAGTAGTGACACTGCTAAGCACTTTTTATACATCCGATTCACAAACTATCCAAAGGAGACTTGCGAAAGCAAAAAGAGGAAACATAGGAAGTCATACGCCAAATAAAACAATACGAACGGAAGTAAAAAAACCTATCGTTATAGTTAATTATAATGAATACATGGGTGGTGTTGATGTGGCCGATCAATATACTTCTTCGTACTGCTTTATAAGAAAAACACTCAAGTGGTGGAGAAAACTATTTTTCTGGGGGCTAGAGGACTCTATTATAAATTCATATGTGTTGTATAAAGACTGGAGTGTAAGAAATGGAAAAGTAGCAATGAGTCATAAGAAGTACAAATTTTGCTCATGTCACTCATTGGAGACTTTAGGGCACCCGAAACAAGTCGTAGAACTGAGGATGCGACAAATACAGAACGTCTCGATAGAACCCCTCACTTTATTTATTTACAACATGGGGGGAAGCACAAGGATTGTGCTGTGTGTTCCAACCGAAAAATAGAAGGGGGAAGAAAAGAAACATGCTATTTTTGCAAAACATGCGAGACAAAACCTTCGCTTCATCCTGGGATTTGTTTCGAAAAATACCATACCAAAAGGGATTATAAAGATTAGAATTTAGGATTTTAATATAGTATCATGTAATTACTCATAAAATAAAGTTTATTAAATAAGAAAAATTCGGGTTTTTTTTACAAAATACACAAAAAACACTAGAAGTAAAAAAACGTAATTTTAGCGTGGAGCTGGTGGAATAAAAACAAAAACAGCCTTGGAGTGGAAAGGGTTAAAGGTTGGCCATATTTTTTGTTTGTTTTTGTTTTGTTTTTCCTTCATCAACAGAAACAAGTAAGTGCAAGTAATAAGTAATCAAAGTTTCATCGCAATCAGATGAGTGGTGAGGTCACACATAAGAGACATACAGACAAACATTCCCTTTTATTTATGTAGATTTGGGGAAATTTACTTGCTAAATATCTAAAAATTGCTTTACTTAAACAATTACTTTGTGAAATTTACAATCATAAATATGCTTATTTTACTACTGAAAATAAATGGAACATTTGTTTTTCCCACAACCACCAAAGTTGAAACATTAAAACAAATTGCAAAAAAAAAAAAAAAAAAAATCAGAAATATTAAACTACAACAGCACTATATATAAACTCAATTCTATAAACAGTAATTTCTTAATAAGAAAAATAGTTTTGTTATATTTACATACACACATTAGAATACAATTTTGAATAGTTGGTAATGTTTGCATCAATGCATATTTAAGAAACTGGTGCATAAACATAAATACATTGAAAATATCAATAATATATCTTGATCATTTTTATATTTCTGTATATCCAAAAATTACTTACCTTGGATGGAAAAGAACACAAGACACATTATTGTAATGTCCTCTACAATTATCAACTTCCCATGCCTTTGAATCATTCATTCTCCACAGCTTAACTTGTCTATCATCAGCTCCTGATACAATAAGGGGCAAAGAATTGTGGAAAGCAGCCCAGTTAACACCACGATCATGACCTAAAAAATTGATTGGGGATTAGAACAAACAAAAGACGTGTAAAACAAAATTTTCATTATTATTTTATCAATGTTTAAATAGCAATATTTTAAACAGAAAAGAGAGACAGAATTCATAAATTATAGTACATCAAAATGAGAAGAAATTTTCAAGTTTCTATGAATGAGAAAAAAGCAACTTTCAGAATTATCTACTATATTATATATTTATAATACATATTTATTTCAATATTATCATATTTTATAGAATAAATATAAATATTGTTTGTAAATCAGACATATTAAGCTATTTACCACATTCGTAATTACATCCATTTATTATTTCATATGGTTACAATTATCCTTTAACCATATGAAAATAATTATTTTCATACAAGATACAAGAAAATTATTGAATATTTGTATAATTAATAGAGGAAACTATTGTTCACTGCATTGGTCAACCTTATTTCAATAAGAACCATCATCTTGTAGCAAATTACCTACCTCAAACAATACTTCCAAATTATTTACACAAAGCAAATTAATATTTACAATTCAGATACTGCTCATGAGTGTCACTATGAAACTGAGACAATTGTTTTAATAAAATATGAATGTCACTACATTTCTATGTAAAAAGTAAAATCCTAGAAGTATTGGATTTTCTCACTTACAAACAAGAATTGTCTGAGTATCCCCATTATATTATGATTTATAAGCACAATAAATGTATAAATATAGAGAAAAAAAATGTGCTAGCAATTTGTAAGTTTGAGTTACAAAAACTTGCTTGGCTATTTCATTGTCAAGCAAACATTAAAAAACAAAAATAGTGCTGAATATAAATAATTGTGTTTGGTGAAAAAAGTTATAATATAAACAAAGAACATGTAAAGGAATATTAAAAGGCATAAAATGATAATAATTTTAAATTTATAAGGTCACATTTTAAAAACACTATGAATTTTTATAAAAAGTGATTTCAAAGCAAGCTGCTAAAAAATATATGAAAAATCTATCTTAAGCTTTAAAAAAATTAATAAATAAAGTTCCTACCCCCACCCTTCTAAAAAATGTTGCATAAACAAAGCAAAAACAGTAACCTTCCAAAACATGTTTTACAACAGCATCCGATGTTCCAAATAAATCTGTATGTGAAGGATTTTTTAAGTGTTCTTCTAATCCTCCAGGTCCAGGAGCTACATTCTTTTTACGAAGACCAGATATATCCCAAACACGAACAGTTTGATCAAGAGATGCCGAAACTACCAAATCTTCAGTGGGATGGAAATGAGCACACATAACATAGTGGTTATGGCCAGTTAAAACACAGATACATGCACGAGATTGCCAATTCCAAATCCTGATAGTTTGATCATCAGAAGCACTAAGAATCCAAGGGTACTCATGGTGAAAAAATGTTGTCCGGATATAATCCAGATGCCCCATAAGGGTAAATATACATCTCCTTTGTTTGTAATTCCATACCTGGAAAAAACAAAAGAATAAGTACAGGTTAAAAATATGCAAAAAATTTATTATAAATTTATACATAAAAGAAATATTTTATAGCACTTATTTTAAATTAACAGAATCCAAAATAATTAAACAAAATATGAATTCTTTTTGCATTCTTTTTAAAAAAAACATTACGTTTTTTTTTTTTGTTATTAATAAAAACAAAAATAGAAACAAGTGACTTAACTATGAAATAAGAAATAATTTCATTTATATATCTTTTATTTCTTCCTTCACAATAGTTCAACATCAGTTTTTGAAATTACTATTTAGATAAATTGTTTATTATACTTGGTGTCGTTACGACATGGCATGCAAGAGCATCACCTGTAGCGTTTTTGCTACAGATGGTGTTCTTGAACACCATTAAAATCTGTTTATTTAGTTACAGGCATTCTTCCTCAGTTACCTCAACAAGTAAATTGCTTTTTTGTTAGTGAACCAAATTTAGATGCAGCAGTTAAACAATTTTTTGAATTGGAACCATTGCCAAATAACGTTGAAGAAATAAAAAGTGTGAAGGAAAAATTTATTGTGAGGAGCATTTTGTTAAAACCTATAAAAGAGATAAAACAGGAATATTTATAGTTCAGTCACCAGTAAAGGAAAATACCAAATCACTACTAGGAAATTCCAAAGAAAATGCAATCAAGCACCTCAATAGTATCTGGAATAAATTAAGCAAAAAATACTATGGAAACCTTATGCAAGGAATTTATGCCAGAATATGAGAGTTTAGAACAACATGGAGGAGGTTAAAATTGAAGCTGGTAGCAATGTGAACTATTACATGCCCCACCATGTAATATAAAAACCTGAGAAAATGTGTACTGTGTTTTGAAATCTTGCATATTTCAAAGCCGGGCATAATGTTGCGTCACGGCATGCAAGAGAACGGCATACAAGTAGCAATTGAGCTTGGTCATTCGAATGCTATAACCAATGGATAGCGGTAACATGAAATAAAGCCTTAAAAACTAAATAATGACATCCGTATTTTCAACCATACATCCATTTTTAATCTACATTAATAGGTGTTTTTATCAGTTACATCGCAAACTTGCAATGAATTCTCAATAGATACTTTTTCAATTTTTTCTCTTGATCTTACAAAAAATATACACAATATAAATGCTATAATGATTTGAAAGGAATGCTTTTACTAGCACGAAAGATTCTATGTGCTCCATTATCATCTTATCAATATTTAAACCATTCAATTCTAAGGCTATTAAATCATTTAGTAATTAAATCAAATTATATAATCCTCCAAATAATATGAAATAGGAAGGAATTTTTTTCTGTTTTTAGAATGTTTATTCTTAAATTCTGGAACTAGAGATGCATTTACTTTCATGCAATGAAGGTTCTCATCCATGCTGAAGAAATCATATGATGAGTTTCGAGTTTATTAGCTACTTTTTCTTGTCTCTAAATTTTTTATATATTATTCTCTATATTCAGAAAAATATTTTTCAGAAATTGATTTTAATAGTATATTTTAAATGAATCTTATAATTCCAAAGTCATAAAGTTGAGCTTTGCTTTTGCAATTTTCAGAGGAAAATTCCACTCGTATTTTGTAATTTTAAATTAATAATTGGGGCTCTGCATTGATCAATAAGCACAAATAATGTTAATTTCTGTGAGTGTATTTCTCAGTCCAATTTGCAAAGTTAGTTTTCAAAACTTTTTCTCGTCATTTAAGAATTTTTGTTTGAATAATATTCAGAGGAAAATGCTTCATATTCTTAAAAAAAATTTTGTTTTTCGTATTTTCTAATCACTAATGGTGCTAAATCGCACCTCCCACAATATGAATTAATACATAGTAAAATAGTAATCACAATTTCAACAGGTTCCCATTAAGACAAGTTCATTCTTTATTATAAAAGTACTATCATGAAAAAAATTGTAAAATAATCCTGCCTCATCAGCAATTAAAAAGCGTTTAGTAGAACAATGATGTATCAAGGACAGCAAAGTTTTTATACACCAATTGTTAGATAATCTTAGTACCGATTGCAGATGACACTCCATAAATTTATGAGAAAAACTGTGTGTTTAAAGCGGTCATCCAACCATTAGAAGCTGAGAATCCTATAAATTCAATTTAAGAAACAGTTTATATTGCTTTTTCTTTGAAAAAAAGGCAATTTTTTTTAATGTTTGTTTAAAGAATTTTGTTGCCATTGAAACAAGAAAATTCTCAGTTCCTCAATGGTGATAATTTTATAAAGTTTTTCTTTTGAGAGAAGGTGAAGGTTGATTTTCCAGCATAACATCTGCCTGCATAAAATTTATTAGCAAAGGTGATTCTAGAATTCTAATTTAACAAAATCAGTTTTGCTTACAATAAAAGAGGGTTGCGACTCAAATCTAGAAAGAAGAGCGGAAAAATTACGCATTTTCTCTGTATGTATATGCAATATAAGAGCAATTGCATGAATAACATTGATATGCTAGTTATAATTGAGCAATAATGTTCAGAACTCAAACAAAATTTGTGATTACTTCATTCCTTAATTTGGAAGCAATGTTTTTTTTTTCCCCTCTGGATACTTATCAGTGCATCATTCAGAAATTTAAATTATCACTCTTGAAAGGTCTATTCTTTTCACAAAAGGTCTATTCTTCTCTCAATAAATTTGGACAAAAATCTATAAAAAAAAGTACTGTAAGCCTTGCTTTTTACTTAGTTTCAGATATTAAGTTAAATATAAAGAATGCTTTGCTATTTTGATCTTCAAATTTAATACCGGATGATCCAAAAGTTAGGATGAACTTTAAAAATTGAATAATTTGAAAACCAATAAAAATGCGGTTTGCACTAAACGGATGGAAAAGAAGCCGGGTTTCATGTGGCTAACGGAACAAAAATAGTTCTATTGGCGACCAAGAGATGGCGCTATAGTTTATTTCACCAAAAAATAATTTACAAATGAAAAAATGTTGACAACTTTCAAGTCAGCTTAATTACAGTTAATTAGTTGAATGCTCAATGTGTTGTCCATCATTCAGAAGTATAGCTGTGAGACAAGTCCCCACATTGTTCTAGAGCATTTAGTAGCATTTTTTGCGTTGTTGTATACATTTTGGCAGATGGCATCTTTCAGTACTGTTGGCGATGCCGGTTGGTCATGGTACATTTTTAACTTCAAGAATCCCCACAGCCAAAAGTCACAGGATGTCAGATCGGAAGATCTTGGTGGTCATGCATGGTTAAAGTATTGACTGATAAAGAAATCTTCCTCAAATGTTGAGCATACCAGATGTTGCACAGGCAGAGACATATTAGATGGTACCCCATCTTGCATAAAAATGACTGTTTGGAATGCCTGTGGCACTTGCAGTCAAGAATAATGTTCTGTAACAGTGCTGCTTATTGCTGACCAGTGACATAAACCGTCTTGAAACCAGTCTGTGTGACTTCCTTGAAAAAAAATGGACCAATTATGAAAACATCAGTGAAACCACACCAGACTGTCACTTTAAGCTGTTGCAAGGATTCCTCAAAAAATGCATGTGGATTTTCCATGATCCCTACTTTTGTGAATGTTAACAGTGCCAGAGAGTGTGAAATGAGTTTTAACTGTCCAAAGCACAGTGTGAAGCCAGTCATGCTGATGTTTGATCTTAAAGAATACCAAATTTGCAAAATCTTGGCCAAAGTTGGTCAGGAAGTTTCAGTTCTTGGTTATGTTGCAACTTGTAGGAATGTCGTTTCAGAGTTATTCGAAGTGTGTTCCAGACCCATCTGTATGACACTCCTGTCTGCCTCGAAACTTATCCAGCATTGCATTCCCCATGCGCAGAAACTATCGACATGGATAGCACTGTCTGCCCCACTATCGTGGCAACAACAGCGGCTGCTGAAAGGACGTCTTTACTACATACATCTACATATTTTTATGGGTGTTTTTTTCTACAACAGCTAAAAACATATTTTAAAAAACTAAAATTCTAATAAAATTTTAATATTTGAAATTGATTTTTCTCCCAAAGGATTAAATTTAGAAAGATAACAAAAGCAAATCTATAAAATCTCAGTTCTCTCAGATTCTTCCACGTTTTAAACGCTAATTGCCATATAACTAATAATTAGAATTCTGCTCAAATTCCTCTTTTTTTTAATTGCACTTTTAATTTTGTATTGCATCAAAAATCTCATTTATTATATATAATTGTTAACAATTGACAACTAACCAAATTTACTGAAATTATGCATCTATATAAGGCATATTTGTTTAATCCATTCAAATTTGTTTACATAATAAAAATATAATTTTAAGTATCCAATAAACACCTTAGGTATTTTAATATCTTTTGGGCCTTACTTAAACCATGAAACAATTGTATAAAGTGCAAAAGACATCAATTTTAAATAGATACTAACATTACAATTCAAATAATTAAATTACATACACTAATGTACAAAAAGGCAAAAAAAAAATTACTTTAATTTTATAGTCATCACCACCAGAAACGAAGAGAGGTTGCTGACTGTGGAAACAAATTCCTCTGACCGGCCCATCGTGTTCATCAAACTTATCAAGCAAAGTGCACATACGATAATCCCAGAGCTGAATAATTCCATTATGCAAACTAGCAAGAATCCATGGTCTTTTAGGATGGAAACTTAACCCTTTCACCCGGGCAGATTTAGTTTCGAATTTAGTTAACATTGTTCAATACAGTGACACGTCTACGAATGTAGGATCACTATTATTTTGTTGACAAAACCTACCGAACTTCCACTATGACTTAATACAATTCGATAGCGATTAATATCTAATATAAATGCATTAGATAAATTTATCACCCATAATCCTTTCTTGAGCTTTATAAATATAAAAATGCATTTATTGTTGATTATATTAATAATTCTTTGGCTTTATTTCATATTTAAAGCACGAAACATTTATATTATTGTTAAATATCGAAGTAAATGGTGAATATCAGTTTCGGAAAATAATAATACATCTCAACTCTTCATGTATTCAAGTTCTGTTTAATGTATATGTAAGTTTCTTGTTTAGTAATGATGTTTTGTCAGTGTAATTGTGGTGTTATGATAGATTCGATCGCCTTACTTTCTTCTTAATAAACGCATTATATTGTCCTCAGTGTTAATATGCTATAATATAATGAATTTTTGTCATTGATAAAAATGAGTGGTATTAATTTTTTTGATTTCCATTCGATAAGTAAGTATTTCTTCATTCTCAAACTTGGCTACTTTATATAATCTTTTATTATCAAATAAAAATTATGTTATATGTTTGTTGTTCTTTACATTCATGTGGTACTGAGGATTTTTTTTTTTAATATTACTCTAAGTTTTGCATTTTACTTGAACAGTCAATAATTTACTTTTCCAATAACATAATTAGAGAAACTTGTTTTAGAAATGTAATTTTTCTTACTGAAATGAATCTCATTTTTATGATATTGATAAAAGAAAATTCTTAACATATCATTTGAATGAACTCCATATTATTGCTTTTTTATTATTTTGAAGTATTACATCTGTTTGCCACAGCTACTTCCGGCAAGTTTATGGTTATTAAATCCTATCATGTCATTTTTTTTATCGTTATTACATCATTTTAATTCTTATTTCTTTAAAACGTGTTTGATTTTCTCGCATGTTGTTTAGTTTTCTTAATCTTATTAAAGAAAATTTTGTGAAAGAAAATTATGTAACATTATTTATATAAAATAGGACGAAAATTTGTTATTGTTGCTAGATAATTCAAGAGTTGCTTGATCATTTAAGATTTTGATTTGTAAAAATACTCTTCATATGTTATCACATTGCTTATCTTTTAGATTTTAATAAAATACTATATTGTAAGTTATTTTTGAAATGAAAAAAAAGTAAAAGGTAGTAGAGAATTTTAAATGTAGTTTCAGAATGTGTCAAATTAACCATTTATTTAGCAAGCAGACATTGTTTCTGTTTCATATGTGTTATCATGGGTAATCAATCATAAGGGATTTGTCTATTATATTTTCGCTGAAAAAATAGTACTTTATATATTTGTTTTTATAATAAAGCTCAATATGCATGTATTGGCATTCTAGATGTCAGAACGTTTGCCCTTTAGCTATCAAATTTGGCATATGTATATCTTGGTGGTTGGGAATGTGCATCTCAAAGCAATAAAACAAATAAAATAAAGCTTGAAATAACTCTAACTTACAAAAACATTGCAGCTCATCATTGATTTTTGCATCATATTGAAGATAAAGTATCTTTTTAATGGTACTTGTGTTTTAATCATTTTTCAACAAAAATTGAAATTTATCTTGCATGATGTTTTGATGGAGGGGAGGAGGATTTAGCTTTCATCAACATATTGGGATCATACTGTTGATGAAACTATACATATTCTTTTAAAAGTTTAAATTAAAATAATTAATCAACTGTGAAATGAAATAAACATGAAACGAGATATTTTGTAAAAAAGCAAATGCAACGAAAAGCATTCTTTTTTTTTTTCTTTACAATATAATTACTATATTCTACAATTTTTTTTACAATATCACTTTTATTAATTTAATAAAACAGCTTTATTTAAAGTAAAAATTGTTTAATGCATATTCTTTCAATTCAGAACCCAAACAGTTAATTTGTAAACCTTAAATATTAGTCATATATGTATTAAAATAATTTAAATGAAGTAAATCATATTATATGCAACTTTAGTCTAAAAATGCTCTAATAAATGCCAAATTTTTAACTTTTTTTTAGATTTTTGTTTCTATCAGTCATATTTAACAACATATTTTTGAGCTGCCAATATTTAATATGAAAATAGTTGCATTCCAATCAACTAAGTCTCTAAAACTGATTGATTTATGAATATTTGAATATCACTATACAATAAAGATGGGTGGTATTAGACACTTCATTTACCATCTCAAAGAAGATTGAGGTAGCACCCTCAAGATTGATTTACCTAAGCTCATGAAAATGCGATTGTTCTGAACTATTTTATCCAAAACTGCATAAATTGATCATATTTGATGGAGAAGGTTTCAACTTCACTTACTTATTTAAAAGTTGCAGTGTTAAGAATATATCATAGAATAGGACAAAAGACTGTTTAAAGTATTGTTATCAATGGCATTTAAATCTTTCTGAATATATAACTAAAAACTTAATTGTATGATGAATCTGATAAACTTTTGTTGAATTTTTCTTAAGATATTGCATGAATTATGAAAATTATTCTGTAGGGCATGTATAACAGCATTCATTTTAAAAACATATAATTTCTGCAAAATAGGTTTTTTATGCTTATTGTAGTTTAATCATCTCCTATTTATAAAGTTGAAATTTTGCATGATATGACAGAAAATTAGAGAGATACATAGTGTATCTATGCTCATTGTATCATATGACTATCAAAAATTGAAGAATTGAAATATTTTGATAAAAAAGTTGGTAAAGATAAAATATTTAAGACAAGTTACATAAAATATTTAACTGAAAATTTTTATGAGAATTAAATTTGGTGAACCCACTTGTCACTAAAAGCAGCTAGTATATATGTATTCTGTTTATTTATTCAAAGACTTATTAAGTTAATAATATTTTCTTTGGTTAAAAATTGGTTTAGAAATTGATTGGTCATTAAAAAATTAGTAAGGAAAAATAATTTACTTTTATGAATACTAAATCAAAGAATAAAAAGATACATTTTGTGTATTTAAGATTATGAGATAATTATAATTATGAATTTATATGGTACTTTTCTATAGTTTCAATATCTTTTCTTGTATAAATATTGGCTGGAATTACTTTTTGTGATTAAAAATGTTTAAATGCAAAAATACAATAACTTACTTTTTTTTTAATTACAAAAAAACTTGTTTTAAATATCATAAATTACTGTTTTAAATTTATTTTTAAAATTTAATGAGTTATTTCAATTTAAAGAAGCTGTTTAAACCACTGAAACAATTTTTCATTAATATCATGCTAACATATAAGTATCACTGATTCTTTAATTAATATTGTTTTTATTTTAAACTGTAAATGAATTTAAAATTATCTTTAATCACCAAATACATATTTCAGTTTCTCTTTTCAAATTTGCAACTTAGGCAAATGTTTTGCCATAATGCATATATTTCTGCTACATTCTGATTACAATGACTTGAAACAGAATTCCAATTTTAAAAGAATGAGAATTGCTTAGTAAAACTTAAAGTGATTGTTCCAAAAATATTTTTTAAGTACAAAGAAACGTAAAAGGTTTCTATACTTATATATATATATAATATATAATTAGTGATACTTATATATTATATATATTATTAGGTTTCTATACTTATATATATATATATAATTAGTGATAGTGCAGAATTGAAATAATTAATTTGTAATATTTTGTATATTTTCTAAAGAATTTTAAAAATAACACTGTGCTTACTGTGTGTAAATTTACTCCTTTTTTTCCACATTAATAGAAATAATAATAATTAGGATTGCTTATACATAACAAGTAATCTTAAATTAATTCACAGTTCATTAATTCAAGGAATTCATTCATGGAATTTGACAACTTTATTTATGTAATAACTTTTTGGGGAGGGGGGGAATTATTTTAAAATTTAATTTATGTAGTTAGTTGTATTATAAATTCATTGAAATTTTTTTTACTGCTTTTTGGAAGTCTTTGCTCTGTCACTGCTGCAGTTAATTAATAATTTTGTCATAAATTTCATTTATGATGAATTCTTAAGAACTATCTAAATCTAACTTAAAATCATACCCACTTAAATGGCAAGTAAAATCTCTTCTCCTGTTGTATGATTCATAGCATGTAACAAATTTCTTCTTTAACTAAAGAGGAATCTATTTTTTGTCATTTTTGTAGGTAGACGAATAACTGATCCATTGCTTTGCAATTTGCTTATTTCTTCCATTGTTTGAAAGCCATATAGATATAGTTTGGGTTATGATAGCATTTGATGTTCTTTTACATCTGTTTGCATTATGAATCAATCTACTGAATCTTTTCTTGTATATAAATGTCATAAACAATGAACCAAATTGTCTTGTGAAAGGTTATAGAAATGTATTTAACTATTTCATATCTAATTTAAATAGCCTCATTTTTTGTTACTATCAGGTCCTAATTTGGGAATATTCTGAACATTTCCTAATCTTAATTTGTATGCAATATATATATCTATATATATAGAGAGAGAAAGAGAGAAAAGAAAAATATTCTCCCTTTTGTTTCTCTAGTATTTTAGTGATTGAACATTTTCTTTACAAGGAAGGCTAATAAATCACAGCCTAATTTATTGCGCAACCATCTGCACTTCTCCACATTGGAATGTGCCTGCATATTATCCTTTCAAATGATTTTCATAATTTGCAAATTATATTCTTGACCTATTTTCTAGGAATAAAAATTAGAATTCGGTACTTTAATCTTTCTGGAAGTTTTCCAAAGTCACTGTTTTTTTCCCATCAATTTTAGTTAAATTTATGGCATCAAATTCATTACTAAGTCATTTTTTCCCTTTACTTTTAGCCAACATTGAAAACTTTGTTATATATATGAATCAAACCTTTATTGATTGATCCAAATTCTTAAAAGCATGTTGGCTACACTCTTGTTATCAGGGATCATATATGCTACAAGCTCCATTATTTTAGTGTTTTCTTTTCTTTTGAAATCATAATGTTTATTTTGCAGTCAAATATATTAATCTATTTTATAAATTGATACCTTGACTTCTGTGAACATTTATTTTCACAATATTTCAATATTCTAAACATTCTCTCATTCTGGCATTGCAAAAAATATATTGATCGACAAAGCTGCTAAATCAGTAATCAAATTATTGCCTCAGTGTATTATTTATGCTGAGATGCATTCTGCCTGTAATCTATTTCATTTTCTTACCTTTTATCAATGTGGTGCATGAATACTAAACCAAATCTTTCACAGTAGGTTTCAATTTAATAGATATTTTGATGATATTTTAGCTTGACTTCAAATTAAACGTAAACATGCATACATAAATATATACATTTTACAGAATTTCTTCCATCATGAAGAGACATTACATTGCCTAAAGTACTTTCCCTCAAACAATTTTAATTTAACATTTTTATTTGAAAGGGAGAAAAAATTATGCTTTAACCTCTTCATATCTTGAATAACATTGTTAATTTTCATTCTAATTTGCAATTGTTGATGTTGCTCTGATCTTTTTAAATTTGTGTTTTAATAATTCTGTGGTTGATTTATCTTTCTCACTTCATTTTAATTATTAGCACATCTGCCTCTAATATCTATTCTTGGTTTTTGGCGTTGCTTATCCTATTTGATAATAATGCACTTCCTGAAAATTAAATCAAATCAGTCCATTTTGCAAATCAGTGTTTGAGGAAGGATGCATTGCATATTTCATGTAGTTGATATTCTGGTGATACATGCTCTGGTAAAAATTAAATTATCAGGGATTTTATTGCTTTCTTCTACATTCTTGATATTGAAATCTATTTATATCTTAATTACTTAGCTGCTGAGGTTTTTCCCTATTGTCTATATTGATTATTCATTTATTTTTAAGGAATACAATTGTGCTTAGATTAAAAGTAGAAACTTTAGAATATCTAAGATGTTTATTGATTTTCATAATAATTGTATTGAATTTTATAGATTAGTCACTCAGTTTTGATTTTTAAGTTTACAAATGCAGTAATTGCTGGCACATTTAAGATGTAAACATTAATTAAAATCTATTTTCTGAATTTTTGTTTAATTATTTTTTCATTTTCAGGAGATAAGTATGATTCTGCTAAGGGCTTATGGTTATAACCTTATTTCCTTGGAGAGGTAGATAATAACTAGTATGTATTACAAATTTTACTTTTCTTTGAATTTATTAAAATTATCATAGTATTACTATTGATTGTAGCTTTGTCTATACTTAGATTCAACAATTTTCATAACTGTGAAAGATTGTCTTTTATGTATTAAATATTTAGACAAAAATATAACATCATTGTCTAAATCTAAAATACTTTATTAAATAGAAAAATTGAGAATGAGTTTCATTTAATTTTTTTAATATGATACAAAATGAAATAATTACATATATTGAAGCATTTTCTTTGCTTTGTTGGCTATTGCATGTGAAAGTCGTTTAGGAATTTTAATTTTATTCCATTCCATTTACATGCTATATTCTGATATTTGTGTATGCTCTTTTGCATGGAAATTTTTCTTTTGCTTTGACTTAATGAATTATGCAAAATAATTAGGATTTCTTGAATAAATTAAAGGCTTTTAAAAAAATTCTCTTTATGTCGCTGAAGATACAAATTATTGATATATTCAACTAATGATAACAATTTAGAAATATAATTTTTAATTCTAATTTCAATTTGGCAAAAATAAATTTTAACTAAAGATGATATTTTGACATAGGAATTCAAGGTACCAAAGAAGAAGAAGAAGAAAAAACTGTGAATAATTCTACAATATTAAAGAAAGTTTTGTTTTTTAAAGAAAGTTTTAACTTGTCATCATTGATTGTTATGTATAACTTATTTGCATAATCCTTATTATCCTAATTTTAAAAAAACTAGCTACCTTTGAAAACCTTTTTTTTTTTTTTTCTGTTCATTAATTAATTTGGAATCCACTTTTTAAAGAAACAAATATTTCACCTTATTATTTGATACAATTGAAAAACCTGAATGTTAATTCAATTGAATCAATTTACTGCAAATTGTTTAAAAAAATGTATGTATTATGAAATAAAAGTAAATGTGAAGATCCTGCTACAGAATTAATAATTGGTGTTTTGATGGATGTCTTGAAATACCTTCTTAATATTCAAAAACATTTCTATAGTTACTTTATCAAATTGAATTAAAAATATTAAAATAAAGGGGGAATTTGTATAGAAATGAAATTGATATCATTAAAAGGTTATTTTTTGTGTCTTTAATAATGCAAAGGCTAATTACTAAGATAATTATTTTGGAAGGTTTAAATATCAGGTTCCATAGGCATGTCCTAAAGATTATGTCTCTGATGATGGCTAACCCTGTTTTTGCAAACTTATTGTCTGAACCTTATTTCTTTTAATGTAATTTTACAACTGAATGACATTTTTGAGACATGATAAGCCATTTCCAGAACCTTTTTAATAATTTTTACTGATCCATTAATTAGTTAAATGAAGCATTGGATTCATTTTTGTTATAAAAATATTCAGTGAAGCAGTTTAATATTTGTAAGATGGTTAATATTTGTAAGATATAATGGTAAGATGGTTTTATTTACAATTGATTGTTGCCATTCTACATTAATTAAAAAGCAAAATCTCTGTGCCATCTATGTTAGTATTTTACATATATTCATATTTTTCTTTTAAAGGACTTTTCAACATGGAGCAGAAGTCTGATGAGAACAGTAGTTTTGAAACTGGGAGCGAGCAACATGTGTTGAAAAAGATTTTATGTGATAAGGATGCCCAAAAGTCAAGCTCCACAGCTGATTCTAGTAATAAAAATTCAGATGAATCTAAAATTAAATCAGATTCAAATGAAAAATCTTCTGAAGAGGATAATATTGAAAGACCTTCATCTACAACTTCCCCAGAACCTAACTGCCCTATATGTTTAGAACCCTTACAAAATAAATCATTTACTGATAGTTGTTGCCATCAATTTTGTTTTACTTGTTTGCTGGAATGGTCAAAAGTCAAAGCAGAATGCCCTTTATGCAAGCAACAGTTCAAAAGCATCGTGCATAATTTACAAAAGGACAATACATTTGAAGAATATATTATTGGTACAAAAACAGGTAAATATTTGTCTTATTTTAGAACAGAACATGAGAGGTTTCGATATCCTACAACAATGACTACTTCTAGAATACTGGAGAGAAATCGTTTAACTTATCAAGAATCGTATCAAAGCCAAATTGCTTCTCATAGGATGAGATTTGCACCACATTCAGTGAATTTATATTCAGGTACTCAAATTATGTCTCGTAGGCCATGCCCTTTTAGACGAAGAGTCTATGAACAAAATTTATGGGTGAAGACTCCAAGAAATGATCGTACTCGAGTAGCAACCCCTGAATTTTACAAAAGTAATCCAGCCTGCACTCATAGACTCATACCTTGGTTAAACAGGGAATTGGTGTCCTTATGGCAAGAAAATGATGCCACTGTTTCTTTTATTTTGGAATTAATAATGTCATTGCTTGTAAGATACCATATAAACAGTCAGGAGTTCCTAATTCACATTGAGCCTTACATGGGTCGACATACTCATCATTTTATTCATGAATTTCATGCATTTGCCATTTCACCTTATGATATGGAAAATTATGATGTACATGCCGATTATGGATTAATACGACATTCCTCTGATGATGCTGAACGTTCATCTCCTGATAGTGATGTTATTCCCATTTTTACTGGCGAAAATACTTCTGTTCCTAGGCAAAGCCGGGAAAGGAAACAAAATATGCGGAGCCAGGCCCTTAAACACCTGAAGATGATCCTCAAGAAGAATGGTGGAAATAGTTGGGAGTCATATTTATCTCCTCCTTCTAGTTCATTTATGTCTTCTTCAAGTTGGTCCAATCCTGGACCTAGTACTTCAGGATTTAGAGCAAATAATTTTTGTTCAGTGGCTGGAAATACCTCCAATTTGGCATCAGTTTCTGATGTAGAACAAACAGATGATGATGAAATCCAGATTCTTAGTGTCAAAAAACAACCATCAAAAAACCCAGTAATTGTAGATTTATCCAGTGATGAGGAAGCTTCTACGACAGTGGTGATAAATGTCTCATCTGATGATGAAAATTTCAGTCCTTTGTATTCCCCATCTAAAACACCTACTGAAGAAGGAAGCGATATAGAATGTCTTTCAGAATACCAGCCTTCAACCAGCAAAAGCATTCCATCTACTAGTGAAATTACTGCAGAGACGGATAAAAAAATAGATGAAGAGCAGGAACGAAGAGATGAGCATCATAATTCATCAGTTACAGAAGAATTTGAGAGTGATATTTCAACTGAAGAAGATAAACCACCTAAATTAGCATCTGCTATTGTCAGACCTTGGGCAATGGAAAGTAAATCATCTCATAAAGCGTATGATTCTTCACGAAAAAGGTGTTGCTCATCATCTAGTTCAGATGATGATGATGTACTGGAAAGCTCTGATGATCCAAAGTTAAAAAGTGTTGTTACAGGTTATATACATGAAAATGATCATCATCATTCTGGTCGTAATCATCATCACCATCATCATCATCGTCGCAGACGGGAATCAAGCCATTCAAGTCATCGTTCATCACATAAAAAGCACAAAGAAAAGAAAAAGAAGAAGAAGCATAAACGACAAAAAATGCGAATTTATTCAGATAGTGAATAACAATTGAAATCAGTGTTTATCTGAAAGTTATCTATGTAATTTTGTAAATATTCATATCATACTTTTTATACAAATATTATTTGTATGAATGTAAAAGTACAATTATTGTTGCACCTGTATTTTTTTATCATTATTTATCAATAAGTTTTTCTTACTCCATTGAGTTTTTTTAATAACATCAACTTCAGTTAGTTTGCTCTATTAACAATATTTCCAAGAGAAAAGAAATTCTAGTTATGTAAAATAATTTAGAGATGTTTCATATTTAAAACTTTGCATTTGTTATATTTCTTTTATTTATCATTGATTATATGTTCGATTGTATTAAAAGATTTGGTATTCAAAACTTGAATGTACAAAAATGAATTTCTCTTATTTATCATCTGTTGTATATTTTATTGTCCTGTGTATTTTGTAAAAAAGGATTTTAAATTGTTGCTATACTATTTATATCCATGTTCACAAGCTATGCAATAAAATTCGCAAAAATGTGTATGTTATGTTTTTATTTGACAGTTTAATTTTAAAAAGGAAAAAAATAATAATAAAATGAAAAAGAAGAATAGATATCTTCTAATAATAATGTAAAGTATGAGTATTTGAAGGCATTTCGTTTCTATATTTTAATATAATATTATTTTGACTTAAATCATAAATTAAAATTCTTGGAACTTAAATTGAAATTTGATATAATATAATTAGAATTAGAATTATCATTCAGAATGAGGTGACAAATATTAACTATTAACCCATTTATGAATAAGGTTAAAAAATTGGAATTTTTGCATGAAACTATTTTCATTTATAATATTTTAAAAATATATATTTATTTGAATTTCTATAATGAAATTTCTAAATGACTTAAGTGAGGGGTGTTCCAAAAAGGGAAAATGGGTTAAACTCTCATTTACATTAATTTGCATTTTCATCACTTTTGCAGCCATAAAATATTTTCTTAGAATTCAGTAGTGATGAAATCATCTTCAACTTTCTGGTTAAAATTGAAAAATGCTCGACAGACATTTAAATGTCAAGATTAACTCTGTGTCTTTTTTTTCCCCCTAACTTAATGACAGTTCTTTGAAACAAAAAAATATTAATTCAATTCAGGATGTAATTATTCAAAATCTAAAATATTATCTTTGTTAACTTTATCTGATGAACATCTAATAGTAATTTTAGTAGCATGTTTTAAGAAAATGTATTTATTTCTTAAATCAAACAGCTGCAGAAATGTGATACAGCAAAGCTAAGAATGTTATAAATTCTGAGGGAACCCCATTTACATGGAATGAAGATCAATGCCATAACATAACTAGAAAAAATCTGATCTAAGAAAATTTAAGTCAAAAAAAGAAATTTAAGATTTTGCACACATCAATAAAAGATATGCCTCTAAGAAATCATCATTTTACACTCGGTATATTTATTAAAATTGCAATGAATAAGTTGTAATATTGGCAAAAGTAAGATAAAGCATTCTCTTTGTAGCATTGATACATACATACTTTTTATTTAGGGATTAATAATTAAATGAAATCAATGAACAGTTGCTAAAAGTCGTTTAAATTTCACCAAACAATGCAGTTGCTCATAAAAAATTTTCCTTGATCTAAATCTTATCAATTATATGCCAGTGAACGATTGTTGCCAGTACAAGTATCACCCAGATATTGCTATTGTCTGCTGGAGTTAACTGACTGATAACCACATTATTTGCCAATAGGTAAGTTTTTATAAGGATTGCCCAGTATAAGGTGGACAAGTTGAAAGAAAAGAATATCTTCACTGGACATCAAAAGAAATCTCAGTGGGTGTTGTCAGGTCCTATCATTTGGCTGTAGAAAGACGGTGGCTAATTCTTAAAGAAATCCTGCGCTTCATTTCATCTCGAATGGAATGTGTCCACTGTAATGCTTCCTTAAATGGCTTAAAGATGTGAAAGTCGCAGGGGGACAAATCCAGACGGTACAGCGATTGTTCCGACACTTCCAAACGGAATTTAAATTTTTTGTTTTAAATGTCAGGGTTTCACGGTGCCAGGCATTTTCATGGAAAAGGCTCACTTGTACGTGAAGGTCTGTCCGTTTGCTTTTGATTTCTTTCTCTAATATTCTCAGAATATTGCAGTAATGTGTCGAATTAATAGTGTTCCCTTGGGACAGGAAATCAAGCAAGAGTAGCCCACGGCAATCGAAGAAGAAATCGTACCATCACACGTTCCGATCTGGACTCATCCGCGTATAACACGACTTTCAATCAATTTCCCTTACCAAGAGCACCTTTCTATGTTGAATGACATATACAGTGCACATCTGCCGTCCTTCATCACCCTTTTTGGTGACAGTCATTTTAACGCGTCCACATTTCATTTGGGCAGCACTTACTTTGAAGGAAAATTTCGAAATTTACCTTCAACGATTTTATGGAAATTGCCAATAGCCATACAATTACCCTGCTTTTAATTTTTTTGGCTGCATACCTTAGACAAATGTATGCATTTTCTGAAAGCGATTGAAGTACGGAACAAGGAAGAAATATTGTTAACGCATTAAAAGCGGGGGATCGTGACGAAAATATGCTAGGTAACGCGGATCAAATCGTAGTACTACGACTCCCGCCTTTAATATGTTAATATAAGAAGACTTTGATATTATCGAAGAATTAACCTGATAATATTGAAAAAATAATATTCTGTTTATTAAATTTTTGTGTAATTACTTGATATAGGGAACCAAAAGGATATATTCTAGGTATTCAAATATTCTGTGGATATAGTGCAATTGCTCTTGTTAAATATTTAAAAAAATTCTAACTTAGAAATGCTACAGGAAAATGATAATCACTATTGATTGAATAAATGATTTTTGATACACTATTTAAATGAATTATTCTGTAGTGGAAGCTTAATGAGCCAATTGCAACAATGCAAAAGTGAAAAAGAAAAATTGTTTCTTTCAACTTCGGAAAAGTAAAATTTAGAGTCATGAATTTTTTCAACTTGAAATTTTGATTGGGAAAAGTTTCGTTTTCCAAAATAAAATATGAATTGGAAAAATAAATATATGACTCTAAATTTTGAACCTCATAATGCTGCTGAATCGTTAATTCATTGTTACATTTTAAGTCAAAATTATGTAATGGTAATTTCATGGTTTTAATAACCTTTTTTCCACCTAGAATATAGAAGTATTTTTTTTATTATCAATTGACAAATTGAATGATTGTGATATTTTTTCTGCATAGGTGCTTCCCTCAGTGTTCATGCGATAGAAATTTATAGAAAGATTTGAGATTTAGAAAAAAATTAACTTCATTCGAAATAAAATAAATTTAGAAATTTTTTCTTTTTTTCAATATTGGAGGTTTATTTATTTTATGGAAAATCAAGCAAAGAAAAATAACATACAACAGAAAAATCAGAAACCGAAATATTTTTGGATAAACTCATTGGGTTGTTTTTTTTTATGTCTTAAGGGGACAGTGGACTTTATTAAACAATTTTGTGAATTATCCAATCAGGTTTATGAAATTTTTTATGCGTATGTATCGAAATATAAATACCACATATTGCTTTAAAAAACATTTAAAAATAAAATATATATTTTTTTTAATTTTAAAGTTATAACTTTTAAAAATTTCAAAATATTCCAGGAAATTTAATATTTTTATTGCCCTTTGTAAATTTATTTGAAACTAAACTATTTATGATTTTGTTATTCCCATTAAATGCTAATTTTATAGAAATATTTTTACACACATTATTGAATTTTCATTGGTCTTTTATGTTTTTTTTAAACGAAAATTGACTTCTAACAAGTTTTAAAAAAAGTAAGTAAAAAAAAAAACTCGAAGCAATAAAATGCAGAAAAGAAATTGTTATAATCAATTTCATTAACCTACTTCAAAAATTAAAACACCTGAAACATTTTAAAAATATTTAAAGCTAATTACAACATCATTT
Organism: Argiope trifasciata; assembly: GCA_026543055.1. Lineage (NCBI taxonomy): Eukaryota > Metazoa > Arthropoda > Arachnida > Araneae > Araneidae > Argiope > Argiope trifasciata. The sequence continues at coordinate 673,196 of JAPMOQ010061697.1, read as the reverse complement.
TGAGAAAAGTCGTTAAAATGAGATTTTTTTTTTTTTTTCTTTTTAACCTTTCAAATTTTTATTTCATTGAACAATACATTTTCTAACACTATTTTCATTGAATATAAACATATTTTGGTATTAAAACGATAAAAATAAAATTGTCCATTTTCGCTTATTTCAAAGTCCACTGTTCCCTTAAAATATTATTTGCCTTTCATTTTTGCATGTTTACATTGCAAAAGTATTTTATTTTTCTCTTAAAACTGATTGTCAACTTCCAAACACTGATGAATCACCATAACAAATGATTGATAAAAGTTCATGTTGTTAAAGTAACAAAATTATCGCATTCAATGATTTAATATTTACTTTAAATTTAAAAAATGAGTCTTGTAAAAAAAAAACCGTTTATTTATCAAAGATAACTCAGCTCGATTAAATTAATTTTTCAAGGGATTCAAAGGAAATTAGATAATCTACTCCGAAATATTTTATGAACTTTTTCACACAATTCATCTGTGTTTATTTTTTTAGAATTTACTCTTAATTACACTACAGCTATAATTTGTGCAAAAGTATAATTCGTATCACCCAAAAGTATTTTTATATGCATAATACGCACATAAAGAATAATAAGAATTCTTGATTGAATTAAAGAAAAAAAATAATAAAAAGTGTTATAAAATAAGATTTTTTAAAAATTTTCGGATGAAAATTGTATTGAAATAAAACCTTATCACTGATTTTTTAACATGGGGCAAAGATATGCAATGATATGCTTCTGAATTTTTGTTGTGAAACAACGTTAAAATTTTGATTAATTTTTAAAGTAAAATTTTGAAGGGCTTTTTCTTAGTAAGTGCAAAATCAAGACGAATTGTCTCCGAGCCAAATTTGGGAGGTCTTTGATCAGTGATAATAAAATATAATTCCTTACATTACTGGTGAAAAAAAAAAATCTCCAACGGATGTATATGTCTGTCCCTAAACATATAAAAATCAAATATTCAGCTACAATTAAAATTGGCATTTTTTAAAAAAGAAAATGAAGATTTTTTAAAAGTTTATTTTTAATAAGTCATTTTGTTCATTTTACTGAAATACATTACATCTGTAACAAAGATAACTTAAAAACGCTTTGAGTAGGACTGTTGAAATTTGACTTCCCTTTTTATATCTAATTTTGAGTAAAATCTGTTCAAAGAAAGTCCGATTGTTCGAATATAAGTTAGCATGTAACTACAAAACGAAGAGAGACAGGTGAGATTACGTACAGAGAATTAACATCTATATTGTAGACACCTATGAAAGTTTGAGCCCAAAGCAATAGCGAATTGACTATCTGTCGATCTATACTTTCAGAAACTTGTAAACATGATAATTAAAAATGCAATTACTTAAATATATGAAATTAGGAATGGAATGTCAAATTTTTTATCAATTTTTTATTTTATGTCAATTTTTTTAATCGATTCAGAAAAATGTGACTAAAATACGAATCATTTTCAGATATTATTAATGGTATGCCAGGAATTAATCGCCAAAAATGACATTATAGATTCAGCATAAATGTTAAATTCACGTCAAAGGTTAATATTTTGTCACTATTGTAAGCCAGTGCCATGGAAGAGTATCTCTTGGATGACAATTTTATTAGAGAATATGTGAGAAAATTTTGGGCAGAACAAGCACGCTAGTTATTTTGGTGTATTCTGCACTCAGAATAAGAGAAGTATGACAGTTTAGCAGACAAAGCTTATAAATTGCCTTACATTCTAATTAAAATAATTTTTATTGGATCTGAACTTTTATCTATCTATGATGTTGCATTTTCCGATTATAGTTTTCACATGTCCACGATGAAACAGACTGACAGACAGTACACTTTTTAATGAATTTATTTCGAAATACGATACAGATCTACAATTAGGATGATAAAACTATGCAAAATTTAATCTTTGCATCGCTTTTCATTTTTGAGTTAACGTGCTCATATACAAATGGACGGATAGACAGGTTTCCTGTTTAAGGAGTTTATTTAAAATTTGATCGATATTTGCAATTTTAGTACTGGGAGTAAAAAACCAAATTTCATCCGTCGCGTATAGTTATCGGAAATATTAGTTATTTATCAGACCCTCTATTATCTAGTTGATATTTTTAAGGAACCAACATTTTTATGCTGCATATTTTATATGCGATAAATTAAAACAAAAGTATCTACTCAATTCTTAGTTTTTTTTCTCCTCTTTTAATAAGTTCTGATGTTTTTGCCATGCACAATATCATTAGTATTCAAGTGTGGAGTCTGAATAGGGGCAGTTGGACCGCTCTAGAACTATTTATCCTCCCCAATACGCCGTGACAAATACACTATCCCCGTTTTTTTGTACTGTGTCTGCCTCTTATCACTTTTATCCCAGCCTTCTACTGCTCTATGCAACTGAAGGTTATTCCCACTCCACTAGTAAGCAGAAACTTTTGAATGTCATGTTTTTAATCACCGCTACCGGTCGGACAATGAGCATATGTTTCTATTTATTTGATTCCATAAGTCGGTACGGTTAGGAATGGCGGTGAGTGGATCACCCAGGCATCTGGGTTCGCTTGCTGCTCTACACTGTGAAGAGTTGCTTGTATCTCCCCCCCCCCTTTTCCTGCTGGTAAGGGATAGGGCTTCTCGATGCCTTCCCCTCCGACATTCCATTGATTTTATAGCCTCTTTGGGGGGAAGTTTAGTCGGAATGTTATCTCTTCGTCAATGATCCTAATTCGTTTCAGTGCCCCGAGACTACAACTTTTCGACGATTCTATCTCATCAAAAGGTGGGACTTGGAAGGATGAGCGCATTTCTATAACACATCATTATTCAATGACATTGATCTCCTCCCTATTAAATATTTTTCATTTAGTTTTTGTTTTCGCGTTTAATTGAGTCTCGTGTAGTTTTCTGGACGTGTTATTTTATTTTCCCTTACTAAACACTGGTTAAACTAAATTTAATAAAACACGCTTTCCTCTCGGTATTTTTTTCCCCCGATATCATGCTAGAAAGGTTAATTTAGAATTAGCCCAATTATGTTAATGCAATGTAAATGTCAAGGGTTAGTAAATTGTATAATTGTAAATTAAGCTCATTTAACAGTGAAATATCTGTTGTATGCAATCGAGTTAGGCTACAATTTTTTCAGTAATGAAATATTATCAATTGCAACTAATGGCAAATAAATAAAGATACAATGGTAGCTTTTTTGCTACACTGAAAGAATTTATCAAAGAAGGCACTAGTAAAATGAATTACCATCGAAATTTTTCATATTCTACATTTAATATTAAAAATAAATAATCAAGGAACGGTTTTTTATTTCTTTCTTTCTTTCAATTATTTTTCACAGTAACAGCTATATAATTTCAAGTGCATCTAAATTTTTAATAGATCTTAATGAAAATTTCTTGAGGAAATAATGATTAAAATAGCTATTTTCAAAATGCTTCTGTATAATACTTTAACACGTTGATATATGAATTTACCTAAATTCCTAATTCAATTATATATTCTACTAAAGACAATTATTATTTTTTTTTTCTAAAATAATATGAGCAAAATTTTGATAATAATGCGTTTAAATGATTTTAAATTACACAATACTTTTCCTTAATTGCATAATTAAAATTAAAAATTTAATAATTCGATGGATGAGTCAGATTTGTCATTGTATGCAACGGAGTTAGGAAAAATCAATGTAAAGAAGGGGCGGAATACTCATTTTGAAGAAAATTTTAGCTTGTAGTAGCTTTGAGTGGGGGGGAAAAAAAGGTGCTTATCAATAAGAACATGTATCTAAAAATAAAGACGGGTGAGCTCCTATTAAACATTTAATTGTTTTTAAATGAAATATATTGGTTTTTAAGTCTAAATATACATGGAAAAATAAATGTATGGACTATCTAATGTTTAAATATCCAATTTTTTAACGCACATTTTTTATACCTCACTAAGCATCCCATAAAATAGTAATTTTGAATTAATATTTATAAAATATTTTATTCAGCTTTCTTAAAAAACGCCATTGTTGTATTCCCTCCGCATTCTATAATGCTCGTTTTCAGTCTGTAGTAAAATTTTACTCGTGCACGCGAACTTAATCTCGTTAGAATCGAAATACATCTGAATTCCTGTTCGTTGATGTAATCCTTATTTTAAAATTTTGTTAAGTAGGCGATTAAGCTAAAAAAAAAAAATCGATTTTTTGGAGAAAGCATCAAATATTTTTTAATTAATTAGTGAAAATTTTCTTTTATAAAACCTTATGATTTAAGTTTCTACATCCATTTTATATAGCTTCACTTATAAAAGCACATTTTTTTTTTTTTTTTTTCATTTAGTATATGTCATTCTGGAGATACAAAATCGAATGATTTAAAAAAAATGTGGTACTTTTCCATTATACAGGCGCAGGCGAAAAGTCGCCAGTGATGATGCGACCAACGCTAAACGGAATATCGCCACCAGTAACCTTTTGCCGCTATATTTTAAAAGAAAGTCGCAGTCATTGCGCCAAAATTACAACAGTGTGCTGTCACCAAAAAATCTGCTTGGCGAGTTCCGCCGATAGAATGGAAAAGTACCAAAAATGCTTTAACATTGCTAGGCTAAAAGACGCACGAGTTCAAAACGCCCAGAAAGAAAATCAGATAACTATTCCGCTCTTAAAAATGGGAGTGAAATAAAAGAAGAATGGGATTCTTCCTCTTCTAATGTTCTTCAGAGAATATTCAGGAAAATTGTTTCAACAAAAATCCCTAGCTTTAACAGATAGCAGCTCTAATATTCTTCAATGTGTCTTATGCTTTATTATTTTCATACAATATTGTAGAAGCATTGCTCATTTTAAAGGAAATTAAATAGTCAAGAAACCTATTTATTGATTTTTGGATTTAGTTATTTCATTTTATAAAATATTATTTTGGAAATGTTATCATTACCCGATATTAGGCATTTATAAATTACTATAGTCCTGTGCTATTAATTCTTAAAAATAAACGATTCAGGAGATTTAATGCTATTTTAAATCAATTAAATATATGTCAAGTACTATAATAAAGCAACTATGCTAACATAATGCATCTATATGAAATTCTGAACCCTCCAAAACAACGAAAAGAGGTTGGTAATGCATACCCCAATTCTCTGCCCTTAATTTCGAAATTCTGTAACCTTAAATTTGAAACTGTCAGGAATTTATTAATGTCGGTTTCTGCCTTTAATTTGGAACTGTAGATTATCCATTAATATTTATCTGAGTCCTACAATTTGTCTTAAATACTTCTATTGCAAAAAATACTGTTTCACTAAAATAAAATAAAATAATAATAATAAAAGTAAAATTATTCAAACTATTCTGAAAAAAAAAGCCCCCCCCCCAAAAAAAGCCACCTTTTATATCGATTCTTCTTTCCCTTAGTCTGTGTGAATGGTTATCCCAAAACTTTCTCTCATAATCTCTAATAAACGTCATGTCATAAAACACCTATGACACTGACATACAACAGTTAAGAAATATCAACTTTTAGCTTGAATTTAGCATATTTACTAAATCTATAGTGTCATCCTTGGCTAATTATTTCGTGATTAATCCCTTGCATGCGTTAATTTGACCCATTACCCAATACCAAAAAATCAAATTTATGTTTTAGGTATATTTTTCGCAACTAATTGAATAAAAATTTGCCAAAAAATACTTATTAAAGTCATTGGATTCTTGAATAACCGCCTTTACACGTTTCTGAAAGCGCAGACAGATAAACAGACCGCCCATCGTTGAATTTGAAAACAAAACTTGTCAGATGTTTTCTATAGATCAGATGTCTACTCTGTGTGCTAAATTTTATCTACCTAGTTTTCTTCTTTTTGTAACTATTGTATTATCTTATATTCCAACAGCTGGACTGGACAAGCGAATTTCCTTTGGTCAAAATTTGATAGGAATCCGCAAATTTGATTTATTTTTGGTGGTAATTTGGTAATCATGTATTAAATTTCTAGCTCACTTATCATTATCACAGAAGACAAACGGGCTTTTTCTAAAAATGCATTTTTCGAATTCAGAGAGGCCTAAAAAAGAAGAGTCGCCGAAATCTCGAGTGCGAATTATTTTACAATTATTATACTCTCTCTCTACTACATAAAGGAGAAAGTAAAAACAAACATCAACAACAACAAAAGAATTAAAAGAGATACAGAATGTCACCCGTGTAGTTTTGAACATTTCAGAAAAAACATAGTATTTGTTTGCAAGCAAATTTATCTTTAAGTATTTTAACAATCTATACTTATAATAAAGCTCAATGTGTGTGTGTGTGTTGGCGCTCTACAGGCCAGACAGTTGGACCTACAGCTACCAAATTCAGTACATGTATACCTTGGAGGCCGGGAATGTGCACCTCGGAGCCCTCTTTTCGAATGTTTAATTAAAATTTGAATTAATTAAAATTTAAGCGAATTTTCGACGTTTTTCCGCTATAATTTCCGAAAATATTATTACACAAACATGATTTTTACATCAATTTAAAGATTAAAAAATTAGATTTCTAAAGGTATCAGTTTTTTAAATTTATAACGTAAAGTTCTATTTTTAACGAATTTTTAAAGAAATATTTTAACCATGTTTTTAGCACGTGACTGGATAAAATAAAAGAATGGCGGAAGTTCGAATAAAAAAAAACTATCATCACAAAATAAATCTAACGAAAAGCAACTTTTAGCACCTGACTGGATAAAATAAAATAAATATAAAATGTGATCTTTTCTAAAAAATAAATGCAAAGCAAAGGTTTCTATAAAATCTACAAAAGCACGTCAAAGGGAAAAAATTAGGTTTTATCGTCGTTTTGCCATCATTTTGACGGAAGTTCAAATTTTAAAAAAAATTATCATCGCAAATTAAATCTGAAGAAATGCAACTTTTAGCACGTGACTGGATAAAATAAATATGAAATGTGATATTTTCTTTAAAAAATGCAAGGCAAAGGATTTTATGATCGTTTGCAAGTTTTAAATCATTAATTGAATAAATTATCTTTATTTATACAGGAATGCATTCAAATTCCTTTCCAATTGCCAATTTGTAAAATATTATTAATAAGCATATTCACTGATGGAAAAAAAATCCCAACACCAAGAAAAAATTATTGTACAGTAATGAAATTTTAGGAATACATTTGTCTAGGTAACATATTTAATTGATTAAAGTTTCAAGATCACAGGTAGAGCCATTGGCGAGAAGAGCCATTTCAGATGTGAAATGTTGGTACATTAGTAATCGGGGTAACCGCCAGAATTTTGAATACAAGCATGCAAACGTGCATGCATTGTGTCGTACAGGTGTCGGATATCAATTTATGGGATGGAGTTCCATGCCTGTTGCACTTGGGCGGTCAATGCAGGGACGGTTAATGCTGGTTGTGGATGACGCTGGAGTTGTCGTCCAATGATGTCCCATACGTGCTCGATTGGAGAAAGATATGGTGATCTAGCAGGCCAAGGCAACATGTCGACACTCTGTAGAGCATGTTGGGTTACAACAGCGGTATGAGGGCGAGCGTTATCCTGTTGGAAAACACCCCCTTGAATGCTGTTCATGAATGGCAGCACAACAGGTTGTATCGCTAGACTGACGTACAAATTTGCAGTCAGGGTGAGTGGGATAACCCCGAGAGTGCTCCTGCTGTCATACGAAATTGCTCCCCAAACCATAACTCTAAGAGTATGCCCTGTGTGTCTAGGCCGCAAACAGGTCACTAGCAGGCGTTCACCTGGCCTCCTTCTAACCAACAAACGGCTATCAGTGCGACCAAGGCAGAACCGGCTTTCATCAGAAAACACAACATATCTCCACTCCGTCCTCCAATGAGCTCTAGCTTGACACCATTCACGTCGCAAACGGCAGTGGTTTGGAGTCAGTGGAATGCACGGTACACGGCGTCTGGCTCGGAGCTGTCCTTGAAGTAACCGATTTGTAACAGTTCGTTGTGTCACTGTGGTGCCAACTGCAGCTCGAATTTCAGCTGCAGACGCAGTACGATTAGCCACAGCCATACGCCGAATACGACGGTCTTCCCTCTCAGTAGTACCACGTGGCAGCCCGGAACCTGGTCTTCTTGAGGCAGTACCTTCCCTTTACCACTGCCGCCAATACTCATGCACAATGGATACATTCCTGCCAAGTCTTTCAGCAATATCGCGGAAAGAAAACCCACCTTCTCGTAGCCCTACAACATGACCTCGTTCAAACTCAGTGAGCTGTTGATAATGGCTTCTTCGTCTTTTCAGAGGCATCCTTGACTAATATTAACCCACTACGTCAAATCTCAACTGTAAATAACGATCACGAACCTTACAGCGCTTATTTAAAGCAAACCTCATTTGCATGTTCATAGTGTCACTACTAGCGCCACACTTACGCGCGTAGCTCGGAATTTGAATCGACGTCATCTTTCAGATGTATAAACACGCCTATCAAATTTCGTTTATCTAGCACAGCTCCTTCCTAATGTTGGGATTTTTTTCCATCAGTGTATATTGTTTAATACTATTAATTTGATCTAAATGAAGTAAATAATTACATTTTATGTAGTTTGAGTCAAACAATGCATTTATGAATAATGAGTTTTAGATTTCTTCATAAATGGATTCATTAGATTTCTTCATATGGCTTTATGAGCCATATTTTACAAAATATTTTTATTAATATTTTAAATAAAAGTTTCTACATCAATCAGTCTTCTAAATCAATCCTTAAAACTGACTGATTTATAAAATTAAAGAATATTATTAGGAAAACGCGTTCTTTTAGAGCTTTCAGTCCATCATCCTAAAGAAAATATTAATTTCAGGCCAATCAATGCCCGGAGTTACTTCAAGGCTAATGAATACGTGATTTAATTGAAAATTTTAGAACCCATTACTCATGGCGAACCAGCTGGTCGCCAAAGGCGGCTAGTACGCAATAATCCTGATATACATGTATACGAAGATAGAGAGATAGACAGATTTTTCACCAAGAAATAGGAAAACAAGAAATATTTATTATAATTATATTTTGTAATCTTTTTAATTGGAAAGGGGGAAAAAGCGAAAAAGACGTATTTCTTGTTTTTATTTCATGCAAATTCTGTTAAAAAGGGGAGGAGGCAACAGAAGGAGTGGTTTTTCCATAGTTTTCTTGCATAATCCTTTATGAAGGTGTTTTAAGCTTAGACCTAGGTGAGACTCTGAATGCAACAAGTGTTCAGATTTATATTTTGGAGGATTTTGTTCGACTGATTATCACAAAAATTTGATTAATAGCCAGATCATATTTCAAGATTTACCACTATTTCTAGGGCAATTTTTTCTGCTGATTATAATACTGTCTCTCTAAAAATTTCGCATACTAGAAAAATAAAAAACGAAAGTTGTTTGTAATAAGCAAATGACTGATATCCAAATCGTTTAACTAAATAGAATATTGCTGATATTTTCTTCTGACACCGCCTTCCTTTCTGGAAATAGGCGCCAAGAGCAACGGTTCCCCCACTACTAGAACTTTCTTTCTAATTTTATATCTAATCAATACTTCGAAGAAAAGGCTGGTCGAAAGATAAGCTTTAACTCTTGTTAGTATGGCTTGTTTCAGATATTCGTTTCTTTTTATTTTCTTGAATACAGTGAATTAAAAGAAAAAAAAAAGTTGTGCAGCAAAAAGAATTTTGTTTTGTTGTTCAGTATTTTTAAAAAAAATGATTTTGAAATCACAACTTGCTTAAAGCATAAAAAAAAGGGCAAATTTTTTCCAGATTGGGATGGTTTTAATATAATTCAATAAAATATTGCATTTAGTTTTAAAATAATGTAAAAACGAAATTTTGTGTTTGTTATTGCCAAAAACAAACAGACCTGGACATTTATTTTATCTAAATTGTACATGACAATATGCAAATTTAAAAAACCCACGGAGTATTTTTTTGGCAAGCCAAAGATTCAATTTGAAGTTTTTTAAATTTTTGTTGTTTCTTATGGCACTTGCCATTTAATAAGCCTACTGTTACGAAGACAGCAATTTAAACCAATAGGGTGCATCTCTTATTTTTAGTAGCGCCAAAAAGGGCCAACTTTGCCACTCATTCGTTTACACAATCCCTTTTTACAAGAGGACACCTTCACACATCGCATAGATAGAACAAAGGAAGAACAACCATGCCCGAACTGGGACTCGAACCTAGGTCATCTAGATCGCGGTGAGGACACGCTATCCTTATGCCAGGACGTCGGCGTTTTAATTTGTTTATTTTTCTATTCAAATTTTTGAAAACGGAGAAAAAGCAAATTTCTGTGGATTTGAAACACATAACTGTAAAGCTATGGAAAGAAAAAAATGATAAGAGAGATATAGCAAATAAAGCCTCGTTCAGCATTGCACTACGTAAGCAGTATGTAAAGAAAGTCTGAATTTTTTCCAATGCATGGTAATGGAAGAGATCGGCCCCTGAAGATTTCTTAATCTCGAAGAGAAAGAGGGATAATGAGATTTATTAAAGAGAATCCTAAAACTTTAACAATAAAGATAGCAAATGAGTTGAAGGAAGAATCTGTTTCTATTTGCATCCACAGATTATAAGGAATTTTATGCATTCCAAGAAATGCAGAGCAAATGCACTAAAAAGAAACCATACTTATCTTCCAGAAACGTGAACAAATATCTTGAATATGCTAATACCATGTTGGAAAACCTGAAGATTTCTGGAAGTCTGTTATTTTAACTGACCAGTCAAAATTCAATTTGTTTGGACCCGATGGTTGCCGCTTTGTGTGGCGAAGGTGACGTATGGCACTAAAACCAGCAAATATATAAGTAACTGTTGAACATGATGGTGTAAGAGTATTGTATAGCTAGGGAATTTGAAAATTTATTTTTGGTCGAAGGCAGAGGGACAAAATGGTGTATCTAAAACAGTATTTACCAGACACAACTGCAAAATTGAATTTAAATGGAAACTATTCTTTGGTTTATCGTGAAAGAGTGATTATTAAATAATATGCAGAAGGTACTGGCCTCACCCTCAACAAAATCCTGATTTGAATCCTATAGAGCATCTGTGAGTGTTTAGGGAGAAAAAAAAATACTGGAGAGGGAAATAAAAAAAATTTGAAATGAACTAAAAAATTCTTTTTAGTATGGGCAGTGTACCAACTCTGAAAAGTGGGTCTCTTCGGCGAATAAGAGTATAGAAGCAGTTTATAGCATCCAAAAGGTATAACATGAAGTAGTATCAATTTCTTTTGTCTTAAATTTAAAAGTTATGACTGTTTCTTTGCATAAGTGTCCAAGGTTTTTTTTTTTAAACTATCGAAAGCGATATTATCCTAATGCTCTATAAATTTGTGATTTATATTTGTGTATTACTGAAATGAAATTAAGCTGTTTGATTTATTTTTGAAATTGTTTAACTTCTGAATTTTATTTTACTTTAAAAGTATAATATAATGTAAAATTATTAAATGATGAATTCATGTAGAACTGCAGTCCAACTTTTTTTTTCGCTGTTTGTCGTTCAGAGAAAGTATTGTCAAAAAAATTCGAAAGGATTAGGATGAATATCCACGTTTTAGAACTATCAAAGCTCGAAAAATACTTTTTTTTTTTTTTTTGAAAACCGTCTGTCTGTGATAAAGATAACACAAAAACACTTTCAGCTAAACAGATGGAATTTGGTATATGGTTCCAACCCCAAATTTGTAAACGATAGCTATTACGATAACTAATATAAAGTAACTGCAACACGATAACTAAAAAAGAAAGAGAGTGTGATGGATGAAATTCTGTAAACACATTTAGCATTTACAGTTGCCTATCAAATTTTAAGCCAAATCCAAAAAGGGACTGACAGTCTGGCAGTCTTCATTTTCAGACATATATAAAATCAATCATTCAAAAACTCGTGACTAAAAATATATTTAATTTGGTATAAGATTTTGTGATTACAAGTACAGTTTTGTGTCAAATTTTGTTTCAATCGGTTGAAAAAAACTTGTCTAAAGCACAAATTTGACTTTTGAATACTATTTATTAACTATATGCTAAGTATTAATCACCATCAAAGGCACGATAGATTCAATAAAATTATTGAATTCACGCTAAGCATTAGTATTTTGTAACTAATGCACCACCATGCTATGCAAACAGTTCCCTGAAATCCCCTCTATCAGAGAGTATACAAGAAAGTTTTGGGGAGACTGTTACCTCTGGTACTTTTCAGGCAAAAAATGCAGAAAAGATTAAATTGGTGTTTATCTAAAGCTACATTTAATAATTTGTCTTATTTTAATGGGACAGGAATATTATGCTAATATTTTCTCGCTATTTAACGCTTTAAAGGTAAATCATATCTTACAGAGTTTTATTCCATCATGCGTGAAATGGATTTATTTTTACAATAAATATAATTTGACTAGCTTCGTTTATGTAAAGATGGAATTTTATAATTGAGCTTTCATTCCCTTCCTGACTTACTCACCCGTGAATTTCCTACTAGGCAGTTGCCTAAGCTGTTAAGGAAAGGTTGATAAAAAAAACTTTAATTTCCCAATAATTTTATTCTATGAATGATAAAGTATTTGAATCGTAACAATTTATGAAAATTGGCCATTTTTCTAAGTGTATCGTCGCGTTCAATTTGTAATTAAAATATTTATAAAACGAAAAATTTCAACATTATTGCGTACATTAGTAGTTTGAAGCCATGATAAACAATAAAAAACTATTTGTAATCACTAGGTTAATAATATTAATCTATACTTATAATAAAGCTCAATGCGTGTGTGTGTGTGTTGGCGCTCTACAGGCCAGACCGTTGGACCTACAGCTACCAAATTTGGTACATGTATACCTTGGAAGTCGGGAATGTGCACCTCGGAGCCCTTTTTTCGAATTTTTAATTAGAATTTGAATTAATTAAAATTTAAGCGAAATTTCGACGTTTTTCCGCTATAACTTCCGAAAATATTATCGGTCAAACATGATTTTAACATCAATTTAAAGATAAAAAAATAAGCTTTCTAATGATATCAGTGTTTTAATATATAACTCAAGCTTCTATTTTTAACGAATTTTTAAAGAAATATTTTAACCATGTTTTTTTTTAGCACGTGAATGGATAAAATAAAATAAAACAATGCCGGAAGTTCAAATAAAAAAACAACTATCATCGCAAATCAAATCTAAAGATATGCAACTTTTAGCACGTGACTGGATAAAATAAAAAAATATACATATGTGATATTTTCTAAAAAACTAAATGCAAAGCAAAGGTTTCTATGATCGTTTGCAATATCTACATCACTAATTCCATAAATTATCGTTATTTACTGTAAACCTGATTGAATTTAGACAGGATATGCATTGAAATCCCGACTTAATGGCATATTTCTATAATTGTTTGCAATATCTGTATCATTAATTCAATAATTTTTTCCCTTTTTCACTTTCTTTAAAACACATATTTAACATTTTAGCAACATCACCGAAAAAAACTTTTTTAAAATTTTGGAAGCATAACCGATAAATTATTAGAGCATTAAACTCAAAAGGTTTTTCTGAATAAAGTTACCAACTCTTTAACTACTAATAACAGAATCTTTTAACTTTAACTATTTCTTAAATTTTGGCTAATGAATATGTGATTTAATTGAAAATTTTAGAACGCATGACTCATGGCGAACCAGATGGTCGCCAAAGGCGGCTAGTTGTTAATAAAAGAAATAATTTAACTTGTTGGAAATGTTAAACTTTTTTGACAAGGAACGTGATATGCAGAAGTCTTTTTGCTCAATTAGTAGCTGCGATTTAGATTCTGAATTTCCCACTATTTCATGAGGTTTTGAATTAAACAAAATTTATTTCGTTCATAAGAAACAGTAAAAACACTCAATTAATGGTCTATAATTGTGTAATCATCTTTTTACATTACGAAACTGCTTTTTACACTTTATAAATTCCGCGTTTTGTACATTTACTTTTAATGAAAATGATCCCCGCTTCTCTTTTTGCTTACTTGCAACGATTCTAATAATTCATTCATTTTCTGAGAATACTACTTAGTTTGCTTCTTTTCTGTTTAATAGCAATTTTCATTGGATGAAAATAAACAATATGATCTTAAGACTTTATTAAAATATAGTTATAACCTAATTTTTCTTTAAAAGAATAGGATATTGTTTTGGTTTGGGGTTCTCAAAGCTTCAAAATTGGCGATTTATCGCTTTTAGAATTACTAGAAAAGGATAAAGGAGGTTGTCACATTTGGCGACTTATCGCCAACAAAAATTTACACATTGCGAATATTCGCCATGTGCCCAATTTCCCATGGCCAATAAAGAGCAGATTATATATTAAAAAATTAAATTTAAAAAAAATTAAAACCTTAATTTTTATTACATATAATAGTTCTACATATAGTGTTTTAATAAAAGTGTGTTTTTGAAAAACTATTATTTTTTGTTACCTTCGAGTTCTAATTTCATTGGAATTTCAGAATGAGATTTTAATTCGACACATATCTGCAATTCTTCTAAAACACAGCCGTTATAACGTGCATGATAGTTGACATGGGAGCCTTGAAGAAATAAATAAATCACAAAGTCTAAATTTAAATTTATAAAAACAGATGATTTAGTTTTATTAAATTATATTAATGTCTCATTTGGAAGCAACACTAAATCCATATTGAAATGGTCCTTGCAAAAACATTTTCAGATAACGAGTACGATTTCTGAGTAGGCACCTCGCCATTAAAATTTCCTCACCAAACCAGCAGTAGAACGTTTCATCTGCGACATTAAACTCACAAATGCCAGAATACGCGATGGATATTTAGAAGCATCGAATTTCGAACATGGAACGTGATGCTAAATAAAACTGTGCTAAAACATATTCGTGTTTATTTATGTTCAATTTTTTTATATTCGCAAACTTATTTACTTTGAGAATCCCGGGAAGATCGATTAAGGAATTTTATTAATCTCTGGTCCAAATAAATATATTTTTAAAATAATAATAATAATTTTTAATGTTATATTTGCTTGAAACTTATTATTTCGATATATATTACTAACAATATCCTCCGGACGTTGTTCCCCGTTCCATAACGGATATTAGCGAAATCAAAACTGAAAATAAATTTAAAATTATTATTATTATTTTGAAAACCTATGACACAGTAGGCCAACCCAGATCAAGGCTCAATTTCAAAATCTGCTTCTTATCACTCTTCATTGTGCAGAAAATTTTTAATGTTTTTGTGTTTACATTTTCTAATTGGGAATACCTTGATTGAGTTCTCAAAAGCCATTTTACTAATTCAGAAATTCATTATTTCATATAAATGATGACTTTCATAGATATATTATTAATGTTAATGTTATTTCCAACCGTCTTTATCGTAAGAGTATGGTATGAAAGATATTTCGCCTTTTGCAGAACCAATGTGTTTTAACCCTATAATGTTAATGTTTATTTATTTTTTGAGCAAACTTTATGTTAGAACTAAATGTCGCAAATAATCTATCGATGCATCCTGGCTTTAAATTCAATAAATTTTAACACAATTTAAAACGCTGTTTCAATTATAATATTAAATTCCTCCTTTTTTTTTCTTCAAACTATCTTATACGAAAAACGTCGCTCCAGGCTTTCCGCGAAATTAAACATGTATACAATTCCGATTTCAGAGTTGCATTACAGAGATCAATAAATTCAATAAGATTTTGCGCCCACATACCTACGTCATGAGCTCTACGTCATAGTTTCCTAATTTAGAAGTCGCAACTCTAAAAAGAAACAAATTTCATCTGGGACAGGGGATATCTACTCTATAACTGGTTCAAGAAAAAAAAAATTGAGTTAATCTGAAAAGCAATTTATTAAAAATCAATTAATAAAGGTTATTTTGAATGTTCCTGCTTAATAGAGAAATTAAATGGTCCCTTGAGTGCCAATGTGTGTGCTCTCCTATGCAGTCTGAGATTTTATAGAGTCTGCGTGAAAAGACCCGGGCAAATACGCTTTTTGCGCATTGGATCTGGTCACATGACCGCAAGAGTTGAGTTTGGAGCGATGAAGAAAATGGAAACAGATGAGCTGAGAAATGCAGGAAGAACCAAATTCAATTAAGTTTGAGAGTAAGCTAAATTAGAGAGAAGCGTTCAAATAATCACTTTCAAAATTTGAAAAAATTAATGGAAATAAAATGTCGGAATGCAAGGTTTTTAATTTCAATTTTTTGGGAAAAAATGAATACTTTCGAAATATATATATTTAAAAATCCGTAAATTATGCCAGAAGTTCAAATCTAATTATTTAAAAGGCAACTATTTGCTCTTTCTGAATGATGTATAAATCGCTTCCTTTACGATCATTAGAAGCCATGTTAAGAGAAAATACATTCGAAAAATCCTCCGTAATATAACGTTAAATAAAAAAATAAATAAAAAAAAACCGTCAACAATGAATTTTAAAATTCAGATTTTGAAGAGCATTGAATCACCACTGTGGTTACCTATGTGCTAAATTTCACGGCTGTAAGTGGGACAAATTTGTCTAGACATATAAAATTTTTATAAAAATTCTTAATAAAATATTATTGTAATTAATTGATAACTAGTTTTTCATTTATAATTAAAACTTTTATTTGTTTTTGAATATTTTAATTTTGTAAGGAAATCATTTCTTATTAATTATGAATATAATATTTATTTTCAGAAATTGTATTACTTAATTTTTTTCCATGATAAACATAATAAATTAATAAAAACTTATATCTTCACACTATTATTAAAATAAAACATTAAATTAAAACAAATCGTTAGCAATTTGATATAGTTAAATATTTGTTAAAATAGGAAAATCAAATTGACCAATTATTAAACATAAGACTAATAATAAGCACTGACTGGACTCATAAAATGCTTAAATCTGACATGGTAATTATGATCTTTAAAATCATAATTTCGGGTTTTTATCACTCTTATTTTACAAAAATATTAATAACCCTCGATATAATTCGCTAGCAGCGATAATTATATCGATGGTTTAAATGAAAGTTTTAACTTTGGAACCGAAGCCAAAAATAATTTTTTTAAAATTGATTGCATTTTCGCTTTATCAATATATATTCTTAGATATTAATGACATTATCACGGTACATGACGAATTCTAACATTCCAATTACCCATTCTTTTAAATAGGAAAACAATGCTGCATTATTTTTTTTCTCCTATATGATATTTCATTCTAGCTTTAAAATGGAATATTCCAATTGAACTTACAAAATATGGTAAGAATTCCAAATTAGCACAGCGTATTTGCCCCTTTACATTAGTAGGATTTATTTCTGTTCTACATTTATAAACACAACTGGGGGAAAAACACTCTTCAATTTTAGACATTAAAAACATTTCTACTTAGTTCAAATTCAATGAAATTTGTAGAAATATTGATTAATTAGATGCACACAAAACATCAACCTCAAAAATGACATTTTTGCAAAATATTGTTACATAAGTTTAAAAGTATTGATGTCGCCTAGAAGTTAGGCATGCAAATAATGCATTTCTATAGAAGGAAATATAAATGGTAAAATAAACCACATTTACAATCATAAAACAATTTCTTTTCACTAAAAAAAGATGGTTCTTCATTACTTTTAATCCTTTGAAAACTAACAGCATTCTTATCATACTAAATTTGATGACCAGTCTTTAATAGACAATACAATTACTTTGAACAAAAAAAAGTATTATGGTGCTCCAATCATCCAGATTATCGGCAACCAGACCCAATCAGAATAATTGGGGGGGGGGGGAATACAATTTAACAAAAATCAAATTTGCTAATATAAGACTAATTTAATTACAAATACAATGTTATTTATCTTTTGTATACATAAATGCCACATTAAAATATCAACATTAGAACATATAACTCAACTTTAATTGTGTTTTTGTATTTTAAGATTTTGTTTGTAACACCTTTCCCTCTCCCACCCCAAAGTGATCCAAACTGTATTTATGTATTATTATTATCAAACTGTAGTTATGACTAAATTGTATGAAAAAGAAAAAATTTCACACAATATCTGTGTTGATGCAGTTGTCAGATTAAAGTACAAGCATTCTGAAGAAAAAAAATTCCACAAATATTTGTTTTCGAACTTTATTAGCTATTAAGGATTTAACGTGCTTCAGAATGTATTCTACAGGATTAGTCACGAAGAGATTATTAACAATATTTTATGATTTAAAATTCTAAATAAGCATTTAAAATTAAATTATGAATTAAATTGAATTACTTTTGTGAAACGACTACTTCGAATATAATAAACAATGAAAATAAGGATATCATATTTAAAAAAATGAATCAAATTTGCAATAATTGTGGACCAAGGATCCTTAAATTGTGGATTGTTGCTGAGAACATAGCTTATAAAAACTTTTTAAAACCTGCACTCTCCCCCATATTTTTCTTAGTATTTGGAAGTAAATTCAATTTTTATTTGATGTCTAGTTTTTAAAAACTGTTAAACATTAATTGTAAGAGTTTCTTATTTTAATTTAATTATTAGATCACAACTGGGAAAAACTTGCCATTAACTACAATCATAAAAAGAAGCCCTGAAAATTTATTTATCTGAGACGTACATGCTGTTTTAATTAATAAGACAGCAGACAAGTCTACTTAAAAATTTAAAATATTTAAGTTGAAAAAATAATTTATTATTGGCAGTTTAATATGTTAAAACAAGAACAAATTTCGTAATGGCAATACTTGAACTATAATAAAACTTCAAGAAACATAATCTGTGTTAATTTCATTTCAATACATTAAACAAAAAGAAATGAAATCTTAGCAAACAGTCAAAACAAATGAGTTTATAATAATTATTTTTTTTAATTCACCACAATCTAATCTTAGCAATGAAACTTTTGTTGAACGTAGCATGAATTATACAAATATCATGAACTTGCATTATTAAGCTGAAGTAAATAAACAAAATCAACTAATAAAGTCAGACAATGTTTAGTAATAAAAAGTTTATTATTAAAGAAATTAAAACTTCATTATAAAAATAAACAAGAGAAAGTGAAATGTTTCAGAGAAAGATCGCTTTAAGACCTCTCCCTAAAAGTAAATGTAATAAAATTGATACATGAACAACATTCTTTTGACAGATCATAAAATCAAAATACTGAACTGAAGCATTTTTCCCACCCATACTTAACATTTTTTCTGATATGCAATCAAAAACATTTTACATCATAGATTAAATTCTTTCAAAAAATTTATATTCTTTTTATATTAACTTTTATATCCATTATTTTAAATATGAAGTAACTGCATAAAAACAGGAGTTCCTCATCAATTGAATGGAAACAAATTACAAAATAATTCTGCTGCTTTTTAATCCTGAAAGGCACTTATAAAGGAAATAAATTTCGCTTCCCTGATTGAAAATGAAAAAGTATTCTGATGGTACAAGTCTACAATTATGAATAGTAAGCTTTGAACTTATTTTATTTGCAAGAATACAATTTTCATGGTGTTTTTATAACAAAAAACTTCTTTATTTCAGTAAAAATCATGAACCTACATTCCAAATGAAAAGAAGTTAATTTATAGCAGCTAAGTAATCCTTGACTTCAGCAGGCAATAAACGTCTGAATCCAGATTTGTTACAGATGCCAATCTCAATGTTATCAGCAGTCATCTGA
The DNA here is from genome assembly GCA_026543055.1 of Argiope trifasciata. NCBI lineage: Eukaryota > Metazoa > Arthropoda > Arachnida > Araneae > Araneidae > Argiope > Argiope trifasciata. The sequence goes on along the minus strand of JAPMOQ010061697.1, from coordinate 653,410 downwards.
CCTTCAAAACCTTCTTTCAAGGTTAAAATAGCATTATGTATAGCATCATCTAATTCCAATTCCTCGCTGTATCTATAATCATTAAATAAATAAAAAGAATAATTAATATTATGACAAATCAAGAACTAATCAAACAAAATGAAAAGGATGTTTGTCTTATATAATTCCTCAAGCCAGACAGATATAATAAAGGCTTGAAAATAAATAAAACCTTTCCTATCATCTAAAAAAATAATGAACAAAATCTAACTGAACCTTCATGATACAAGGAATGTTCAAGCGAAAAGGTATTGTGGGTATAAATGAAGACTTTATTCAAAAATTCCTTGTTCCCAGAATTTGCATAGCGGTGACAGGACACAGTCCTTCACAGTGTCCTTGAGTTCACTGTCCGAGTTGAAGCGCTTGCCTGTCAGATGCCTTTCAGGGGACCAAACACATGAAAATTGTTGAGCGACATATCAGGACTGCTCCTACTTGAACTTGGCCAGTTCTGTGTGTGTGACCCTGGAGACGGGTAAACGCAAATTATTATAGGGTAGAACTACACAGTGAGTAGCCCTAATCTTTTGTTCTTGATGGATAAGTGTAGTTTTAAGAGTGTCTCACAGGACACATTGTTTTAATGCTTCTTCTATGCATGAGGAATTCAATAGAGCTGGCCCTCTAGGGTATGCGGAGGGTGCTATGCACCCGGGCCTCGCTACTGAAAGTGAGCCCTCACCGTGATTAAGAATTAAAACAGTGTTCTGAACAATAATAATGTTACACATACTAAAAGTCTGAAACCTTTTTTTCCATGTGGTTGGCTGAGCATCGACAGATGCCTTTATTAAACAAGATGGCAGTGATATCTATAAAAAGATGGGAAAAGTTCATTTAGGAATAAGGAAATTCCCTTCAGCCATGTTAAGACAGATAAGCATGCCCGGCGCCCATAAATCGATACTGAGGCTGGGTTCAAATGGACTTGTAAATATACTTTTGTCGATATCAAACGTAATATTTTTTATGTGTACATCTGTGTATGTTTGTTTATATTAATTTGTTCAAGCAAAAATTAAGTGACCAACTAGCAATGCACACTTAGAAAAGAATTACTATAACGACTGAATTTATGTTCCATTGTTGATAAAACAAGTCCAAATTAATATAAGTAGAAAGCGACATGATTTAAATAACTATTTCAAAAAATTGCAGTTGTGATTCTATTTTTAGCATATAATAATCTTTCACTTCGTGGAACCCATGAAATAATAGGAGTCTAATAATGGAAATTTCTTAAGTGTAATTGAATTACTAAGTAAATACAACCCTGCACTTATGGATCATATAAACAGGGGGGAAAAAAATCCACAAACTAATTTGTCAAAAATTTAATTCACACATTGAATCAAATCCTTCCTACTATAAAAAATAAAGTTCTTAACAAAATTAAAGATAATGTTAATGTACCTACGAATTACAATGTGTAAATGAATTCTATTTCTGATATTTCCCATAAAAAACTTTAGTCCTAATTAGGTATATAAATATTGAGGAGGAAAGATCAAGTATAAATGAGTCATTTATAGATTTTATTGAAGTTAACTGGTGTGACTGAAGAAGGTATTTTAAAATATCTATTTGGAAATATTAAGTAAGTTTTATTTAGATAATATGAATGGTAGTGGACGGGCATACAACAATGTTGGAAACACGAAAGAGAAATATAAAAGTGTAAAATTTAGGAAAATTTCTCAATTGTTCTCATGCAATTTGTGAACCTGATTTATCACACTCTTTTAATTTATTTGTGATGTCACTTCCAATAGTATATGTTGCATTTTTGTTGTTATTGTTGCAATGTTTGTATTGCTAATTTTCTGCATCTATAAAAAGACGAGGAAAATCTACAAAAGCATTTAAACATTACTCTTAAACCATAATGCAACATTCATTGAGAAGCCAAAATATATAAGGTTTAAGCAAAGTATATACAGTTTGAGTAAACTTGTATGCCCTTGAAGAATTTATTGATGCAAATAACAATATTGCAGTGGTTCTGAAGCTAAAAGTTTATTGGATTCAATAAAGAAATATTTATTTTATGTTTAACAGAAAGGTTTAAAACATCGTTCAAAATTATCAATCAATAAATAATTTCAAACAAAAATAATTGTTTTCAACTGGGCTTTTAATTTAATTAGTAAAATTAAAAATTTAAAAATGAAATTTAACTCGTGTTTAGACAAAGCAAAAGCAATATTTGAATATTTCAGAATATTTTCTGGAAAATCGAATTCAAAAAAGAAAAAATTATATATTTTGTAACAGCAGAAGATGAAATTGTTGAAAACTTGGTCAAGGAATTTGGATATATTTTTTAATTCTGTAACGAGTACTGGTATTGTACAGATAGAAGACAAATTTAAAAGTATTCCAAATTAATCACTGTCACAAAAATTTTAGAAAAATATGAATTGGAAAACTGTTCCAAAAACTTTGTAATGTTTTATAATAATGATGTAAATAAAAACCTAAACCAAATAATTGCTTTGCAATGGGATTTGATTTTGAATGAGAGGGATGCAAATAACACTCATCACATATTGCAGCATATACTAATGAATAATTATAATGATTTATTTCTTGATGTATCAAAATTTTTCTTTACACTGCCAGTTTCTATAATAAATGCCGAACCCTCTTTCAACAAATTAAATTAATAATGCTTAAATGCTCTTGCTATACTAAGTACTAAAAAACAAATTGTAATTTTCCTGGTATAATTAAAAGCAGAAACAAAATCATGCATTAAATAAATATGCAAGTGTTCTTATATCTTTTTTATTTTTACTTTTCTAAAAATTTAGGGTTCCAAATGGTTTTTTGTACTTGGGTCCCTTCATAGAGAAAGCCAGTTCTGGAATTCAACAAGTAACAGACCTTAAACGTTCCTTTCTATAAGAGCTTATACTCTCTTGCACATGCTCTAACCAATGCCGGAGACTCTCATCACATCCCTACATATCTCTCTATGTTCTCCCACAGCAGCATAGAAAAATATTTTAACGGTTATGTTGTTATGACATTTCTTACTTTTTCATCTGAACACTCCTTGTATTTATGCTATTTTAATTGGCTGTGACAGCAATTTAACTGTATCAATTACCTGTTTCTTGTTTTTACTACAATTAATGGCCAAATTATTCGACCACCCACTCAATACAGTGTTGGATCACCTTTAGCCCCTAATACTATTCACATTCTTCTTGGCATAGATTCAGTGAGATGCAGGTAGGGGGATTGGAGGAATTTGGCCCCACATCTGACGCACCATTCAATCACATCTCGCAAATTCTTTATTAGATTGAGATCTGATGATTGTTCAGGCCAATAAAGACAAGTAAAGTCAGTGACATGTTCTTTAAACCATCTGACGACAATACCAGTTGTATGACAAAGAGCATTGTCTTGCTGAAAGTATCCATCTCCAGCACGGTGTACTTGATCTGCAAGAACACTTAAATACCCTTGGGAATTTAGATGTCGTTGGACATTAATCAAGGAACCTATACAATGCCAAGAAAATATCCTACAAACCATAATATTGCCTTCACCAGCTTGAAGTGTTGAGGTAATGCAGTTGAGGCCCATGGTTTTGCACTGTTTTTGCTATATCAAGCCCTGCAATCTCCATGGTGTAGTTGAACATGGGATCCATCAGACCCAATGACCCTTTTCCTGTCATCTATTGTCCAATAATTATGCACCTTTGCAAACTAGAGACGTTTGCTCTAGTTCAAGATCGCCAGCAAAGACTTCCAAACAGGTTGTAGGCTTCCACAGCCAATTGAAGTACGAGTAATATATGCTGCACAGTTCGTTCCGAGATTTTCACAGTTGCTCCTCCATTGGGATCTCCCACTATTTGATGTACTATAGCTCTTTTGTTGGAGTGAACAACTCTGACAAGTCTCTTTTCAGTTCAAACATTCAATAACCTGTGACAACTACAAGCCTGACATTGAGACTTGTTTTTTGGCTTGGTAGTTCACTCTCTGGACATATTAATAACTGCTGCTATCGAATACTTCACAAGAGCGGTCGTTTTGATTATACTGGTTCCCACGATTCAAATGTCTACAATCATCCGATGTTCAAACTCAGTTAAATCATGTTTCTTGCCTATATATCAGCATGCAACACAATGCAAATGATGGTTCACTTACTTTGCATTCTCTTTTTGTAGCTATTTTGCCTATCTGTGGCACAATAGCTCCTTTTTCATAAAACTGTTAGATAATCATAATAATTTGGCCACTCAGTAAATTTATGAAGTGTTGCACTTAAAGCTATATCAAATGTAGAATGCCTCAATTTTTATATTTAAATTTTACAAGCACATCCATCAGTTTTTTGCATGCGTATATTGTTCCTTTGATGCATAAGCAGGAAAAGATTCCCCATAAACAAAAAATTATACAGCTATCCTATGCCAACTAATTCAGGCAGTACTCAATGATATGGAAATGAAGACATTTATCCTTCAAAACAGAATTCTAAATGGTAGTCCTACTATTAAGGAGTAGTAGGGGAGAGTTGGGAGAAGTGGAACAGATTTCATATATTTTTTAATTCACTAGTTTAGTGTGAAAAAAAATTAACAGGATATTTAAAAAAAAACACACACACAAGAATAGCAAAATACAAACAATTAGCTTTTATTGCCATAGTTAAAAAATTGTAACATTTTTGCCCCATACCTTTCCTTACACGTGGGAGATATGGGACAAGGTGTAAGAAAATTAAAATTAATACATATTATATTTGATATCCTTTTCATTCAGTGATTTATGGCTTTGAACATGCCACACAAGAGTCTTAAGTTTGGCATTTTTTGGTGCTGCCACACCTTGAAAACTTTTTCTTTTACAACTCTTTTAACTGATTGCAACATGTTACCATTTAACACATTTTTGTCTAACTAGATACTTTTACTTCCATACTTTTATATAGAATTTTTTAAAAATATGGAATGATACAGAATAATCAAAATACTCGTGCATACTTTATATGATACAATTAATAGCAGAAGTTAAGAATGACAAAACATATTTAGTGGCACTGATATTCTTAAGTAAATTTTTGATTAAGAGTAGAAATTTACTTTGTGCTCTTTGTTTTCATTAATAAAAATACACTTTTTTTAAAAAAAATTGTTGTACATAATAACTTTATATTGTGCGTAAATATATTAATACATTTAAAATCATCAATTTGCTATAGCATTGTAACATCAATAGATAATTTTTTTAAACATTAAGAAAAAATTTTTATGTATGTAAATGTAATAGAGCCTGTCTCATTCCCCCCACTGCAATTTTTTTTTTAAAGTGAATTTTGCATAACACAAACTACACTAAGATCAATTTAACTGTTAGTTTGCTAGGAGTTTTGCTTTACAAGTTAAAAATATTTTATTTTGCAAATCAAAAGATTGAGAAAAATAGCTGAAAAATAAGGACTTGTATTTACTTCCCAGGCATTGAAATAAGATTTTCTGTTTCACTACAAATAATATTATAGCTGGTGAATCATGATAAAGCAAGAGGCTATAGCTGTTCAATCTAATGGAGAAACTAGAAATAAATTTTAATCTTTTATTTAAACATATATGCAACTGTCCCATTCCTCCCAACTTTTTCGTACCCTTTTAATAATTTGTAATAAAACAAATTCAACTATAATTACCTAAAACAAACTATAAAGAAAACAGTGCATTGATAAACAAAAATAAATTTTGTTTTAAAACACTTTTTCTTCAAAATTTCAATTGAAAATGTAAAGAATAAAAATTAAAAAATCCAGTTAACACATACTTTATAAGAATTATATACAGATAAAAATGTTAACTTTCACAGAAATAGAGAGAAACTGTCAACAAAATATTTTTAATAAACTTTGTCATTACTATGAGCAAATGCTTTCCTCTTAAAAATTCAATATAAAAAAATAGCCCAGGATTACAAAATAAATTGAAATAAAATTTCAATTTATTTTGTAATCCTTCCTCCTGACTTCAAGAATAGGAGATTTGGAAATTTATTTGTATGGATTTTTTTTAATAAATTATTTTAAGTGTAAAAGTGGGGAAAACAGATTTTAGAATTACTTTTAAATAGGGAAATATTTTTAAAAATCAATTCGAATATACATCAGAAACTAATTTGTATTTAATATAAAAGACATTACAATAACAAGTACCTTTTTTCCAAAAATGCTTTTCCACTAACATGATTTTTACCCATAGCAGTAGCTCTCCAAGCAAAATAAGCACCCTGAAAAATAAACAATAATACATTTAAAATAAAAAACCAATATTATATTTTTATCAAAAAAATTTATTCCAACATTCAACAATCAATTACTAATCTTTCTTGCAGTAATTGACAAGTGCCATTTAAGAAATTGTTTTAAAAATAGTAATATAAGTTTAAAGATAGATCTAACATAAAATAGTTATAATAAACTAAAACATAAAATATTTGAAATGGAAACTTACTTTCATTAACGATTTGAACAATATTTTACATATTTGCAAATGTTATTCTCACAATTGTAGCATAACATGAATTTTGCTGTCATTGGAGAAAGCCTGCACCTTAAACTTTTGACAAACATTGAAGTATTCTCAACAGATCCTGATGGCATGTTTTCTCTGTATTTGTTTCACTAATTTTACTGACTCTACACTTCTTGGTATGTGTGGCCTTGCTTCATTATGTGGAAAAATGCGTGATTTTTCCTATGTTTTACATTAGTTCTTAAAAAAATATCCTTTGTTTAGTCAATTTGTTCTCACTCCACTCTTTATGTATTGAAGTCCATAGAGCATTGTAAGCAGAAATATCAAGCACATAACAGATTACTATCATGGGCCAGCAATTATTTGTTTCTTTTATAAGTATATATGTTTAAAAGTTGATCAAGAGTATCCCTAACCTCTTTAGCTGAGTTATAATCTAAGATCGTCATTGGTTTTTTAAATCAGGTCTGCTGCTATCTTTGTCATAATGTAAGGTGCTCATAACATTCTTGTTCTTTTTTTAGGCTGTAGCTTACAACTTTTACAACTTCTGTAAAATAAAATAATGCACTGTGTACTTTTTTGTTTGGCATTTGTTTAGGAAGTTCTGACTTATTTTTTCTATTGATGCCCTGCATCATCATTTTCCATTTTAGAAGTTAGCCTAAGTTGTATGTGGAAAAATTATCACATGTACTATTGGGCACCAAATACACTTAAGTAAGATAGCACACTACTCACATTCCCTGATTTCTGACTTTGGCTCTTGTTCTTTTCCAGTGTAAGTAAATTTATAACACATTTATCAAGTTCTTTAAAAATATAATCTCTGTTGGACTGAGACAATTAAATAATATTAATTATTTCATTAAGTTTCTAAAGATTCAAGGCAATCTGAAATAGATTGGACTGCGTAGTATCTAATGTGAAAAGGGCAAAGCTGAATGGAATCAGAACCTGACATTATTACATATATTAATAATCAGTATATGGGAGTGTATGTGTAATAAATGTGCTGCTTAAAAAACCTTGACCAAGACCATAAAGAAAAACAAGAACCATTTCAAATAACGATAATGGGGGGGGGGGTAAATTAAACATTTGATTATAAATATCAAAAATCTTAATATTAAATTAAATGCTATTAAAATGAAACACGGGAAAGCAAAAAAATAAAAGTTACATACAAATGAAAATACCAGAAAAGTTTTATCTCATAAGTAAATATATATAATTAATAATTTTTATAATATTGAAATAATATACTTACTGATGGATCACATTGGAATAAATATGGCCTATCACTGTCCCATCCAGCAATGAGAAGGGAGACTCCAAATGGTCGTACACCACTGCAAAGGAGGGAGGGAAAAGCTTAGAAATGAATCCAATACTTTACTTAAATAGACAAAGAAGTTGCAAGTAAAATAAAATAAAAAAGACCAATATAATAAGTGAATAAACAAGACATTCTTTCAACCAATAATCTATATGAAAATATACAGAAAAAATGCATTAACAGCAGGGATTCCATTAAAAAACTATCATTACTAACATTAAATAATGTGAGGTGAATTATCTAACAAGAAAAAGAACATCAACATGCATATAAATATTAGAACAGTATTAACAAAATAACAAATTTTCAAAACTAAGCCAGATTATTAACTGGTTTCTAATAAATTTACAAACATTCAATTACCCAGACTGAGTGTATTCTTGCATAATATAAGCTACTCTTTGAACTAACTGGCTAGTTGGAATAGGCTCTCCATATCTCATGTAATATTGCTGAGCCAATTTGCGAGCCCTTCTGACCAATAAACTAAGAGAGAGAGAAAAAAATCAATCACAAATCATTAATTATGACAAATATGTAATGGGGTTAGTGGATAAAAAGAGTGCAGACATGCAGTTATTTAAGGCATATATTTTATTTCTTCATACAGAAAAGTTGAATCTTGAAGACTTCTTTATGCAAAGTCTTCAAAATTCAACTTTTCATAACCAGATAATAACAGCATATCAACAGAAAGGTAGAGCAGGAAAAAGTGATAATGAAATATTTTGAATTTAATTTAAAAGAGAACAGTTTTAGTAGAAATAACATTTTGGAATGCATTAGATTCAATGGAGAAAAAAGTTAAGGAGTTAACTCCTTCAGGATGAAAAACATATATGGATATTTCTGCACTAGATTCTTCTAATGGGCAAACCCACACCCTTGTTTTGCCACAGATACACACCAGCATGCTTATCAATGCATAGGTGTGGTGGGTTTCTGGAACAAAATGCTTTTACCAAATGCCATTACTTATCTAATTTTGTTTCAGCTTTATTATTATTATTGAACTGAAAACTGAATGAAAAAATAAATTCAGTTTATTGAAATGGAAGACATATCACTATAATATATGTTAGTTCTTGACTTCATGTACATAAGGAATAGAAACAGTTTGCAGGATGATAAAAAAAAATTTAAACAAATTTATGCTCATTTTGAAGAGGCTGTTATAATTTATACTTTCATCTTGGATAGGAATTTCTCTCAATTTATTGATGTAGCCACAGTTAAAAGTTTCCAGTGTGGGAAGGGAGATGATACATAATTTTAGAAATTTTTTCAATAATGGAAAAAAGCATTAAATTTTTTATAATAAAAAGATGATTAAAAACTTAGAAGATGTATAGTTGGCTCAAGTAGGATGAGATAATGCCTACATATGTAAGTTACACAATGACAATCACTACATTTATATGCAATTTTAGATTTTTCATACAGATTTAAAGCATTAATTACAATTATTTTAAAATATTAATAAAAACATTTATATATTTTTCACACTAATCACCTAATTGCATTTCCATTTTTAAAGTTACGATTTAAAATATATCTATTATATTTTTAAAAATTGTTTAATTTTAATGCAAAGAGTACATTTTATAAATAATTAAGTGTACCTATGAAATTTAATGCATATTAGGCTTAACAAGAGAAAATGCTCTGATCTATAAGTACAATCAATGTTTGCCAGGTCTTGTAAAAGAATTTATTTCAGTGAACATTTGTCATAAAGAGGTTAAAGTAAAGTTTGAATAATTAGAAAAAAATAGGATAAGAAATAAATTTAGGATATAAATAAATTAAAGCTTAACACACATATAAGACATTTTTTAACCAAAATAAAACAGTTCAGTTCTTTTATAATACTAAAATATTAAATGTATCTATATATGAATGTATGAAAATAAATAGCTCAATAACATTAAAAAAATAACATCATTCATTAAGTAATATCTTTTCTCTCCCTCGACAAACAGTTTCATATTCATATACAGATGATCACATAGATGATAAAAGGAAAATAATAATTAAAATAATGGACTCCCTTTTCAAAGTTAAAATTTGTTTCCCTCAAATAAGTATAGCTATTTCCAGAGGTGCCTTTTCTTCACATTTAAAATAAAAAGATGTAAAAATAGCGTTAAGTATAGAAATGCACATACAGGGAGTTGCCAAATTCAATCGACAAATTCAGAGGGGCGATAATTGGCATCAAGAGGATAAAGAATTTTCATACATTATGGGATACCAAATGATGTCTAGGAGATGAAAATCTCAAAAATGTAGGGAGTCGGAGAAGGGTGGAAACAGTAAACAATTTATAAAAAAAATAACAAACGGAGTTCAAATCATTTTTTTTCAAGTGAAAGCACATTCTTAAAAGTTCCTTTTCATGCAGGTAACTTGCAGATTTGATGAACTAGGGGGTTGCAAACTGAAAAAGTACTTTAGAACCCATATTTGCAAAATTTTTAAGCTTCAAAATAAAAGCTTTAAAAGGCAAGGAATTTTATATTCTATAATTTGATATAAGCATGTGGTATGAGAACAGGGAAATTTAAAGATATTTTCAAAAAAATAAAGTGAGAACAGGAAAACATCATTGCAACATCTGTACCAATGTTTGTAGAAAAAAGTTGTCATATTCCAAGCAAGGCTAATAGGCATTAAGTACATGAAAAATTACCAGAAAACATAAGGTCACAGGTAATGTTTATTCAGTGAAAATCATAAAAACAGATATCAAAAAGACTGAGTCTGGCACTAACAGCGAAAGGATTAGGAACCAAATAATTAAGAAGAAACCTTCTTAAATGCAAATTTTTCATGCATTTAAGGAAAATAAAAACAGCAGGCAAGTGTTCAATAATGGGAATTGCAAAATCGATGGTTGTTAAACTTCATTTGCAAACAATAAGTCAGATTTCAGGAATGCAACTAAAAAAAATTAAGTCTTCAAAAATCATCTGACTTCTTACATTTTTGCCATTTCCAATCCTTAAATGACATTGAGACACAATGTTTTATGGCGATTCTTTATCTTCTTGATGCCTACTATCACACCTTTGAATTTTTCGGTCGAATTCAGTAACATCCTGTATATGTATATATACACATAAAGGGTGATTTTTAATGAACACAAAAGAAGAGAAAAATACTTATAAATACAATATATGCTTCAAATGACATCATAAATAATTTATTAAATTAAGAAATAAAATTAAGGTTTTTGAAATGATATGCAAAAGTGATTTCTGCACTTTCATCCACACATATTTTCAAAACATCGAATTTAGCAAATACAATTGTTTCTTGAATTAATCAATCTCAATTTCACCTTTTTGCTAAGTTCATAACTGTATTTACTTTCTCCTTTGAACATTTTCATCAGTACATTTGCATTAAATTTAAATAGAAAAAATATATAAATTTTTCACTAATCAATTTGGTTTTTGAAAAAAAAATAGACATGCAAAATTGCTCACCGATAATCTGGTCCCATTCCACTGTAAACCATTCCAATATGGTCAGTGACCATTTCAACTTTATGTATACTGTGCTCTTCATATAAAACAGACTTGTAATTCTTCTCAGTAGCTAACACTACACCATTAGAAGCTAAAAGATAACAGAAAAATGAGGCACCAAATATCAATACAACAATTTTTCATAGCTTAAGTAATTATAATAACCAGTATGCTCTACATTTGAATTTTTATTAAAATTATAATACATATTTACAGTTATATGATTTGAAGAATAAAAGTTTGCTAATTTTATTTAAGACAAAAGTATTCTTTACATTAAATAAAACTTTCTTTGTCCTTAAATTACTCAAAATCTTTTATTTTCAAAGACAGAAATCAAGATTTTCACAGAAATGTCACAGATAACATATAGTGTAATATGTTATTGTCAATATGCATTATTGAAATTGAGCTATTAGCACAAGCAATTTCCTCATAACTTTTATTTAGAATATAATTACATATTCTGAACCATGCAGTGAAACCAAATTCTTGAAATCTGGATGAATAATTCATAGATATATATATTTCAATTAAAAACTCAGATGTGGGCCACATAATTATAACTGAGCATGTAAATTATATTAAAAAAAAAAATATTTTACAATAGGCAAATTTTTTTTAACTATGTTAAAAATTATTACATAAAAATTTAATTATTTGCTAGCTAATAGCAAATTCCAATTCAATTTGTAAGAAATTGTGTATTTTTTTTCATATAATGGTTATGCTATTTCTACAATTATACTATTTATATCCATTGTTAATTCTGATAATTAATACTGAGGCCAACAATATATAATATAATAATAACATATAATAACATATAACAAAATAACAATCCATACTTAATAATGGACTTTCCCATTTGACGAAAAATGGTAACAAAGAAAAGAAAATTAAAAATAACTTAAACGTTAAAAATTACATTTTTGTGGTATAATTACAGTATGAAATGCCACAGAAAAAAAAAAATCATAATATTCTAAAATTGCTGAATTCCTTATTTTTTCTCTTCAAACTCAATTATGTCGTATTTTTTATGCAATATATTATTTAGTTATAGATTACATATTTAATATGATACTACATAGCATATAGAATTTTATTTCAATTCCTTTATTAATGATCAGCTAGAAAGATATTCTTCTATTTCTAATTTGCTAATGTTTTACCAAGAGAAGTTCTCAGCACTTTAACTAAAATTTATCAAAATAAAAGCATGCTATATAAGAAAGTAAACTTCAATCATACAAATTATGCCTATATTTTCTTTCTATTTCTGATAATATATCTAAACTACATGCATACTAAAACTGGAAACATATATACAATAGATTGGAATAAATTGCATTAAATTCAAGTTACTGATTCTTATTTTTGTATATTTATTTGTAAATAGATACATTTGTCATTAATTAGTATAAAAATATTTCTATGTTTAGCATTAAAATATTAACTATTCAATAATCATGTAACTTTATTCTTCTATACAAATAAAAATGTTTTTGTCTTAAGAATGAACTTAAAGCATGATAAAAACTACAGTTATCAAAGTAGTTCAACTATTGTTTGTATGTAGTAAAATCACCATTTGAAAGGAAGTAAAAATAATTAAATTACAGTACTTGATAAAATATCAATGTATATGTAAATAAATAAAGTTAAAAAAAAAACTACTTAGCCTTTTTATGTGGAAAATATTGATCTACAAAATAATTCCAATTTAATATTGTAGAAAATTTTCATCTTTGGCTTCAATGCATGCTTTTTTAAAAATTCACCTATTTATTATAAAAACTGAATGGCAGCATTGCAGGTATGAAGGGATTTACATTTTCAAGATTATATATATATATATATATATATATATATATATGTATGTGTGTGTGTGTGTGTGAACCAGCCAGCAACTGTGGGGCCATCTTTAAATAACATTTGATATAAATTACTAATATTTGAGGAAAATTTAAAAAAATAATAATATTCAATACAATAATGATATTGTTGAAAATTTCAAAATAGAGCCATGAGTGTGACAATACTTTTTATCTCAAAACCAATTTATAAAAGTGGGGTAAGAATTTTTTAAGCAATGATATAACATATTCTATAAAATACAATTTTTTAATTAAATGAAGTAAACTAAGCAAACACACATTCTAATTAGTAGAATAAAAACATATGCAAGAGCATTTAAAAGAAAAGTTTATTTCAATTTACATTTTCAGGTAATTTAAAAAAATATTAGAAGGCAAATCTTTTTTAACCTACACTTAATTCCTACTGAAGGAGCTCCAGCAGCAACAGAAGCTAAAGCATATTCAATCTGCACCAACTTTCCAGAAGGACTGAAAGAAACATGTATTTGGGTTAGTTTGATTTTATTTTCTTATTCACTCATATTCTTTCAAGAGAACAGAATTCCCCTCTCCCCTACTTTTTTACAAACACTTCAATCATATTTAATGATTTTTAACTCAAAATACATTATTTCCTACTAAAAGGTTTAAATTTTTGAAATAATTTGTAACAATATATATAAAGAATAATAAATATGTTTTTATTTTAATTGGAATTTTTAAATTTCTTGATAAAATAATTTTCCCTCTATTAAGGATACAGTACAAAGAATTTTGAGACTTTAAAATCCCAGCTGAAATCTTTAAATTTATTCTATAGCACCACTCATGACAATTTTAATAATCACACATTTTTGATAGTTAATACAAAAACCTTTGAAAAGTAGAAGCCAATATCCCAATTAATGGACTTTTTAATACAATTTCATTGTAAATTAAAATGTATCAGTTAAAATTTTACTAAAATATATAAAAATTATAAAATTTAAATTAAATCCAATTTGCTTTAGAGTATAAATAATTATGACTCTTAAAATTCAGTAGTGTGAATAGAAGTCATATGAAGTAAAGCAAGGCCATACAGCAAAATTGGGCAAGTGATACCAAACTGTACCAAGTAGTAATCTGTTTTTTTAGGCAATAAGTCATAAAATATAGTAACATTGTGTAATAATGCCCAATAACGTCAAAAATGTGATGCCTCAAAGTGATAACCCCCCAAATTTAATAAGACTTTTACTCCTTCAAAGAAGGAAGTATCTTCAGTTATTTCTAGCAAACCAATAAAATTTCCCACATTCAAATTCATGCTAGCTGTTTCATTTGCCCCAAATTTAGATATCTCTTAGCATGGGTGTTTGTTTTCATTCATAGTCTATTTTACTTGGCCAATAGTTAAGAATATCAACTTTTCTTCCACCCCTGGCTAATGCTGCAGCTGATTCTGTTTTAACTCATCTTTTTCTTAAAATTCCACTGTTGAAATTTCTTGCTTTGCAAGTGCAAAGTGATTAATTTTTGTACGAAAGTTAGTTAAATTGCTTAAGAGTATTTGGGTCCAATTTGCAAAGAGGAAATCAGCCTGGTTGAATGACTGAGGGGATGGGGCCAATTTGGTTTGTCACAAGTCAAGAAATAAGTCATTATTTTAAATGGTTGGCTAGAAAGGAAGGTTGGTTTGAGTGTATCAATGAGTGCATGTCTATAATTTTGATAATTGTCTGCAGAATAAAGATACAAATATGGAACGATTTTGGATGAAATTACAACGGACAATAAAACTTAGTATGACTAGATGAGTTTGTATCAATATGCTGAGTGGCAACAGGTCAGGTAATTGGTGGCACCGTGTTGTTGTTGAGATTGAAGAAAGTGGGGTCAGCAAAAGTATAATAGAAGTAAATAAATAAAAAAGGTTAATGGATATTTAGTGGAATTAAAAGATGGAATGCAAATTGTTTCTTTTGTGTAACAAAAAGTTGAACAACAAAGATGTTTATACACATTATTAAACACAATGAAAGAAATGGACATCTGATCTTAACTGACAACAGCAGGAGGTCTCGTAAACAATTGATGAAGGTGGGATATGTCCACTACACCATGAACCATTCAGTAAGTTTGACTTCACTGGTCTTAAAATTTATATTACAAAGGACAAACTCACTTTATATTCTTATTTGGAAGGCCAAAGTAAAGTTTATGGTACGGCGCCAAATTTGATTTTTTTCTTAGCGATGTATCGCCAAATATGGTAACCCTTGCTTGACCGGTTACAATCCTATGGCAAGCCTAAAGAGGTTTTTTTTTTTTTTTTTTTAAGGAAGGGTCAGGGGTCGTGTTTTTTTGTTACTGTTCCCTTCGGTTGACCACGTGCCTATATACAGACACGCCGTAAACGTGCGATTTGCCTGGCGAGGTATGACTAGGTAAATTATTTCGTTCATTTCTTGACCATTTTTATGTATTCTTTTTGTGCTTTAAATATATGTAATATTTGCTAATCGGGGGGTTGGGGGGGCCGGCCCCCCCATTAGATTTTTTATCCTGTGTTTCATTAAGTTATCCCGTGTTCTAATGCAAATTCTTTATCCTGTGTTCTAATTCAAATTATTTAAGTAAAAATTGCTTTTTAATATGTTATTATCCTGTGTTCTAATACAAATTATTTAAGTAAAAATTGCTTTTTT